>JAEIFV010000774.1:0-148090 GCA_018904265.1 Lordiphosa collinella
TTTACCGTAGCTCTCCCCATATTGTCTCATAATCAATAGGAAATCAAGTCTTAGACCGAATATCTCATGTAAAGGATCTTGGTGTATTGTTTGACTAGAAATTGTGTTTTAACACTCATCGCCGCCACAGTAAAATAAAGCCAAAGGAGTATTGGCATTTATTAAGCGCTGATCTAAAGAGATTGACGACCCTTCACAACAAAAACCTTGATCATAACCTTAGTACGACCTATTTTGGAATACTGCTTTAGTGTATGGGGCCCTCAGTACAAAGAACAGCAATCGCTTATCGAATCCGTTCAGAAACAATTTTTAATCTTCGCTCTTCCCAATCTGAATTGGGACTCTAGAGGCTTTTACCTTCATATCAATCAAGGTTAAAATTAATTGATCTTCAACCTTTACATCACCGCAGAATATGCAATGGTGTCCTATTTGTGCACAAGCTTCTTTCTCGGATTGTTGATTCTCAAGCTTTTCTCTCTTCAATAAACTTAACAGTTCTTTTCTTCGGGGTATATTGACCAATATCCGTGACTATGTTTATGTATATCACGCCCTACAAGAACCTATATTGTCTATTCCTAATTTTTACCCCCTTTAACATTCTTTTTACATATTTTAAGATATTTAAGGTTATTTTAATTTATATTTACTGTAATTTTGAATCATCTAAATTATAAAACATTAAATTTAAATAATTATGTTATATATATTTGTTATTTTTTTCTAAGTATTGGTTAATTTTAATAAATAAAATAAATAAAAGTAGTAGAGTAGCATAGGGGTGTTGTGGGCGCCCGCGAGGCCATCGGTTCTTTGTTCCTTTTGGAAATCTAATAAAAAATTTAATTTTTTTTAAAAATTTTCACACCCGGTTAGCCTCACTGCTTTTGGCGCCAGCTTTGTAATAATAAGCCATGCAAAAGCTTCTCAAACTGCCGTTCGGATTCGGCGTTAAACTGTTGGTCCCTTTCTCTTGTGCGAAATTAGAAGCGCAAAAGCCAAGAGATTCAGAAGAGCTCGGCTTTGGCCCTTAGGGGCTGTGTCAAGCCATATTTTTCAGAGCACTCAAACCGTATCTTACATACATCGGCTCAAAGCAGAGATTAACTCTTATGCCCCGCCCGCGGTTTAAAAAAATGTCTCACCTTACTGGTGGTGAACTTTTGAGAATTTGTGCTTAAAAACGCAATTTACTTAACTTTACTGTGGACTCGATCTCGGGACCTCGAAAGAGTGCACTCACAGACACCATCGCCCCCCCCCCCACCCCCCCCAAAAAAAAAAAAAAACGATACAGTGAGAGCGGGTTCATTGCTATTCCCTCAAATGAGCTTGCTCTTTTCTCTTAGTTTCTTTTCCTCACTCCCCTTGCCTAAAATCACCAAACAGAACGAATTTAGCTCGATTTCAAGCGCGAAAATCTTAAAAATTCAAGAATGAATATATTTTTTTTCCAAGAGCGTTCGTACTTAAATTATTCCTTCTACTTTTTTCTGGATGTTTTCTCTTGGCAAACAGCCAAGTACAATAATTAATTATGAAATAGGACATCTACCATCGCCCATTGCCATCTACATACAAAATTGCGGCGAGGTTAGGTTAGGTTCAATAGGCTGCTCGGCAAAGGCCGAGTTCACCCAGAGGCCTTTTGGCCCATTGTGATGCCTAGTAAAGGGGTGGGGGTATGGGAGGGGAGGGGGTAGTGGGAATTGTCGGTCAGATTCTGCGCAAACTCTCTATTTAAACCATTTTGAGGAGTCTACAAAAAGAGCCAGGTCTTCTAGGGGCACGTTAGCCAGACTGCCCAGGTCTTCAAAGAATGGTTTGCCCAGATGCTGGGTGCGTTTCCTAAGAAGTGCAGGGCAGTCGCATAGAAGTTGATGGATGCTTTCTATTTCCTCCTCGTTCCCACAGCTACGGCAGAAGTCATGGTAGGACACGCCCATCCTGGTGGCCATTTGACCGATGGTGCAGTGCCCCGTTATGACTCCTACCATAATTCTCATCCTGTTCTTGCTAAAGTGCAGGAGTTGGGAAGTTCTTTTGGGTGAGTATCTTGAGCAGAGTGATCGGAAGATGTGACAACCGGGTGCGAGGTCCCATTGTCGTTTTGCCGTATTTCTGGCAGGGGTCTTTGAATGTCCGTAACCGCTTGCGTCGCTGGCAGCGCTGAGCCATTCCTAGCGCACTCCTCTGCTCCCTCGTTGCCCGTTATGCCTGGGTGGCCAGGTACCCAGACGAGGGTGATAGAGTGCTGTTGGATTTGGTTCAGTGCTGTCGCCGTGCTGCGGACTAGGACGCTCTTTGTTGCGTTTGATGACAGAGCCTTAATAGCCGCCTGGCTGTCGACCAAGATTGAAATGTTCCTTGGAGTTTCATCCAAGGTGTATATCAATTTAACCGCCTGCCAGATACACCAGTTTGGTAGACGGAATGAGAGCTTTGTCGCAAGTTCTTCCTTTTTTTAACCGTCTGTATAGATGGATAGCTCGTTCTCCCTAATGGTAGTGTCTTGCTTCCATTCTTCTCTCTCCGGGAACCGTGTTCCAAAGTTGTCGTTCCATTTCTGAACTGGTATGCAGTAGTCACTTCCCTTTGCCTCTGCACTTATAGATGCTTTAAGAAGTTTCAGTTTCCGGAGTCTTACTGCGCTTCTCAAAGCTTCACACTTCAGGAAAGTGTCTACTGGTTCCAGGTTCAGGATTACATCCAGGGCCGCCTGGGGTGTGGATCGCAGGATCCTGTAATGCCCAGGCAAGCTGCTCTTTGTACCTTATGGAGGTTGTTTAGGTGGGATTTGGTGTTGGCCGCCTTCCACCATACCAGCGCTCCATAGGTAAGGATAGGTCTGACGACTGCTGTGTATAACCAATGCTGTGTAGAACCAATGAAAGTCTTTTTACGGTCGTAGTACGCACCTAATGCCTTCTTCATTCTTTCCTCTGAGTTTCTCTTCCAAGAGAGTTTTGAGTCAAGAACGACGCCCAGATACTTCGCTTCGTTGACCCGATTGAGCTGCGTTCCCCCAATGGATGGGAGTGTGAACTCAGGGATCTTGTATTTCCTTGTGAACAGCACCAGTTGGGTCTTCTGTAGGTTGACCCCTAGTCCGTTCTGGTGTGCCCATCTTAGGGTTCTAGCAAGAGCAGATTCTAATAGCTCACTGATTGTGGGTAAGAATTTACCCGTTACCATTAGAACCAGGTCATCTATATATGCTCTCACCCTACATTCGTTAAACTTCAAGGTAAGAAGAAGTTCGTTGAGAACCAGGTTCCAAAGAAGCGGGAAATTGCCGCGAAGTCGCAGGTAAAACTTTAGCCCACACAAAACTTTTCTGCGAATTTTCCTCATTTCGTGATTGAATTTTCCAAAACCGCTTCTTAGTACTCACTTCAACTTCCTTTCTCTTGTGGTTTGGCCTATACGGCGATCACCAGTGAGTCAGGTTGAACAGTTTTATATATATAGATTTTAATTAAAGTAAATTGGTAGCAAGTGTAATTTTCATTTACATGCACAAATAACTACCGATAAAGCTCGTTTGGCTTCAAACGGTGCTATTTTTATTTAATTTATCGAGAGTTTAGAATTCTCATTTAATGATCCACGCCAAATAAATAAAGAGGACAAAAGAAAACCAATTGGAGAAATCATTTTTTGCCGTATTAAATTTTTCTGGAATTCTCCCACACGTGTATTCATTCTTGAAATTCAACGCCTTTATCTCCATCCGTTTTGAAATGGGCTTAAATATTTTACATGAAATTGTTACATAATTATTTTCATATTCGCATAACAGAAATATGCGGAAACATTAGTTTCGGCTTAAAAATATTTATCTTCACATGGTTTATCAACATGAAATGCTGGCGCTTGCACAAGCCCCCATAAACATAAAAACTCAATGTTGTTGTTGTTGTTGTGGCAAAATAATATTGATGGTCCTCGAGCTTGCATTTTATTTCATTGCATCTTTTATGTACATTTTTTAATAAACTCGCAAAGCGAGAAAAATTACGCGACGCGTCGAGACGGCAGGCAGGGAGACTTTTTGGCATCTGGCCAAATTTCAACAGCACAAAAATAAAACCCAGCTACAAAATATGTCGACTGCAATGGCGGGGATGGCTTTGCTTTAATTTATGTCAACAAAAATTGCGACACAAAATGAGAAGCGCTGCCTCGCTTTAACGCGAGAGAAAGGAATGACAAAACGGGAAATATTATAAAGGAATAAATCAAAACATTTGCCTGGCCTGGACACAGGAGAGGCTCATGCTCAAGTCTACGCTGCTGGTTGTACATTATTAATGCCCAAACATAAAGCGTATATATGTATATGTACTTACGTACGAACATTCACATAAAAGCGGGTAACTAATAGAAGTAAGTATGTAGTTTGTCAGTTTCTTTGACCGTCCGAAGGCTACCAATCTGGGGCTTTTGTTTTCACTGCGTGCTTAAGACCCGAAAAATATGTCAGCTGGACGAAAGCAACAATTTATCATCCAAGAACTAAAACGGGAACTTAGAATGGGTCCTGGTCCTGGTCAGTGGCTCATCAAGCGTTGAAAGCCAGTCCCTGAGGCTGTCAAACGCAAATGTTTGCTTGATGTTTGGATTAGCATAGAACATGCCAAGGACATAAGCATACACATATCTATCCTATGAACACGTGTCCCCACAGAGCGCCAGATGCAGCCTAAACTTGTGGGTGTTTGTGTGTGTTTTCCTTTCATTTCATGTACAAGCAGTTGTATAAACTTTGTTGCTGACCGATAAATAAGTTATGGAGCAGGTGAAAAGAAAAGCGGTCTGTGCTTATCAATGGGTTTTTAGGACTTTCAATGCACCAGTTAATATCGAATTTATGTTTAATAAGACCAATTTTTATAATTTAAGCATGTCACTCGGGGATGTCCAACTTTTTCGGCCATCAAAAGTAATGCAATAAAAATTTTAATTATACTTTTATTTCCCTTTTTTGATTTATAAAAGTTCTTAAAAAATATAACTGGCAATCATAAAGTCATTTCTGTCGACAACTTAATGATGTCGATCGGATGGCATATCGTGAGTATAGAGTATAGGGGGTCTTTGAGCAAAGGTCCGTCTAGTCAGAAAGCTTTTAATAAGCAAGTACAATTGAGGCCGGAGTGGCTGCTGAGCATGAGGTCGTGGCTTCGATCCCGCCTCGGAACATCTAATGAAAAGTTTTTTTCTTTGAATAAAACTTTACACCCGGCCACACCTCTTGCTGTTGGCGCCAGCATTGCAGTAATTAGCCATGAAAAGACTCTCAAAAACTGCCGTTCGGATTCGGCGTTAAACTGTAGGTCCCTTTCTCTTGTGCTAAAATTAAGAGATTGAGAGAGGCTCGGCTTTGGCCTCTTGGGGCTGTTGTCATCTTGACAAGCCGATTTTACTTTTACTTACAATTGAGGAGAGCGATTTTATTTTGTACAGCAGGCCATCGTGCCAGACTCTATCAAAGCCTGTTTCACATCAAGGAAAACAGCAACTGCAAACTGATTTGCTTCTAATCCTTATAATGTGAAGTTTACAACTCTATTGAAGCAGGTTTATCGGTCTGTAAGAGTCTGGGCTTGTTTGGGACTTCCTGTCACTTGTGGATCATGATGATCTAAGCTTTTTTCAAGGCTCTGGAAAATGTCCAATTCTCAATATGGCGTTATATAATAGCAGCTGTTATATAAGTGCAGCGCATTGTTGGGCAGAATCTTTAAGGTTCTGTTATCTAGCAAGTGCTCACCATGAGCTTTGAAGTTTTTCAGGCCCTTGACGATTTCAGTGACTGGAAAGTTACATGTGCAGTCGGTAGCTCAAGTTGTAAAGGTGCTTCCAAGTACTCAGTAATGCGTTGTATTCGACATGCTGACGCAGTGTTTAAGGGCTTAAATCGTTCAGCCAAAGGAATTTGCCCTGTCCTTTGCTGATCTTGATCTGGCATCAAAAGAGCGAAGCTGGGGTTTACTTGGAGCTTATTCCTCTTAGAAAGTTTCCAAAGGGTTTAAATGGTACTCATGTCCGGGCTAGATTGTTCCAGGTAGCGATCAGTGTTGTTTTACTTAAGTATGGCAAGTATCTTTTTTACCCTGTAGGGCCAGGTGAAGCAGCGCACCAAGCAGCGTCATGAATTCCATTCATGAAGATTTTGAGCGCTTCTTCTATGTCCTCGGCAGACTGGATCTCCATGTTCAGATTGATGTTCGCCTCCAGGTCTTGCTTAAAGCGCTTAATGTTTGAATACGGCGGAAGGAGCTGTCTTCGTACTGGGCTTGCTCTTGGCGGGCCATTTAGCGTAGCAATAATTGGAATGCGATCCGAAGAAAGCTCACACTCCGGACGAACTATGACCGTCAACTTTAGGACATAAAGCCTTTGAGAATGGTATGTCCTAAAACTTAGGACCCTCATGGCCTTGGCGTCTTTTTTAGGTAAAATTTCGTAAATTTTTAGGCCATTTTTGAATTCAACAAAAAATCGAAGTCAAAACCTGGAATACTTATGGGGAAAGTTCTGGCTGCTATCCTTTCCAATTAGCTGTGGCTTAAGAATATTATTTTTATTTTCAGAATAGCCCTTACAATTTTACGCTTTGAACCGCAGTTTGAACCTGTAAACTATATTTATGTAGGCCTTGCCAATGGCCAATCATTTATCGTCAACAAAGAGTTGGCATTGCACTTGTGTGGCAGATTCGACTGACATTTATCAACCAATCAGTTCGACTACCAACGACAGCTGCTGCATTTGCGGTGTTGCGGTCCCAAGCGAGCAGACCGCTGCACTGCCGACAGCAATACACCATGTCAGCTTGTAACCGGAGGTTTTTTAAGCTTCCCCTCGAAAAACAGCCGCACAGTTGGGGACGTTCAATGTAATCAAGCAACAGCATCAGTAAATAAAGCGAAACTAAAAACTACACACATTTGAAACTCGACTGCGTTCCATAAATTCAACAAACAGCGGACAGCTGTGGCGGCTACCAGCACCAGCATATTGAATGTCAGCAGTGCGATTTGGCTGGTCAGCAGCAGAAGCATAGAGAATTGGGCCACAAAAATAAACTGTGCGGTAAATTTGTTTAAGGCACAATCGAAGGCTAATTGGAAAGTCGTGTCACTGGCAGGGCCTGCACCCACTTTCCCACTCCCACTGCAATGGTAAACGTATTTTGGGCAATGTCAACTACTTACGACGTGCTTTTAAGCCACGCCGCCCGCCTTGATGTCAGCCAGCCATGACGCCATTCGCATTTTAAACTCCATAAAGGCGTCAACATTTGCCATTTTGTGTTTGTGGATCCTTGCCTTGCCTTGTCAGTGAGCCGGCAGTGAGCCAGCCAGGCCCTTTCAGAGTCTTTCTTTTTCGAGCTACAGGCACTGATTATAAATTTTATTTACACAGGCGTCGAGCGGCGGGAATTTGGGTTTATGGCGCATATAACCAAATTGTCTACAAATTGAGGCCAAAGCCAAGTCGTGTATGCAAAAATAGCAGTTTCTTGGGGTTATATGTACTTAGTTACACTCCCTGAAGTGTGAAAGTGTATGTAGGTGAATGAAACGCTGGGCCGAAGGATATGAAAAATGTTGATGGGATCCTTTTATGCCTTGCCCAGTATTATAAGTTTAAATGTGTCAGGATGTTAAGCAGAGGAAAAAGAAAGAAATATATGGTCATTCGATGAAAACGTGCCAAATTCTAACGCTGGAATGGATGAAATGGACATTAAAACAATAAAGCTGCTTCCTCAGAAGGCTCTATTATTCCTATAGCACATGTTTAGCGCATATGTGGCTTAGCGACTAGTGTGTGCGCCCGTTGTGCAAAAGGTCATGGGTTCGAACCCGCCCCGGATTATCTAAAGAAAAGTTTTTTCTCTGAAAAACTTACACAGCCGGCCACCTTCATTAGCTGTTGGGCCCAGCTTTGTAGTAACTAGCCATGAAAAAGTTTACCCCCCTGGGACTTTCAGGAAGGTACAGAATGGCTTAGCATTCCAAAAAATACTGCACTGCCTATAAGCTATACTGCTATAAGAACAGCAATTCTGCACAAAAAAAAAACTTCGAGATAAATTCAATATTTTTTTTCTTTCTTTACTTGTCTGGGACTCGAACTCACAACCTTGCACCTTTGCACTGCACACGAATGAACGTATTAATTTCGAAAGCCAGCTTAGTTAGTTTTGGAAGTCATAGAAGCACCCACAATTACAGTTTTAGAAGCTCAGTAACTCAGTAGATGAAGACAAAAGCGTTCATCGTTTTTTAGCTGGTACACAGCGAAAACAAAATATGTTGAGCTACATGAAAATGTAGGTTTTCTACACATTTTGACAGGGATTCTCCATCCTCTACACTGAATATAGTTCACAGCTATTCTACATGCCACGTTTGATTTTCTCATTTCTATATGCGAAATGTAGCCTTTCTACATGGGCCTAGCCCATGCACAGAAATAAAACCACGTTAATACAACTATTTACACAATGGAATGAGGGGATGACTGTAGCGCGGAGAGGTGGTGTTCCTTCTGAAAAACGTACAACTTAAATTTTTCCTCTTGCCTTGTCTGGGACCCCAACAAACAACTCACTTACCTTGTCTCTGGAACTTAAACAAAAGTGCTGGCATCTTAGGCCATAGGATTATCAAGCACTCGCGCGGCATTGCAGCAAAACACCTAAAGGGATCACCAATACATTTAATGCAGACCTTCTACATGCCTCGCTAACTTTTTAAGTTTGTGCAAAAGTTTGTCCCTTTGTCCGCATGAGCAAACAGATCTCAGAGATGGTAAGAGATAGAGGTTCGATGTGTATGGGGCAAAAACTCCTTATACTTGCAGGCATATCAAGTTTATTTTCTATTTGGCTCGGCGATGCCAGGGTTTGTCATAGATATTATTTGATTCTGGGACACTTGGCTCTTTTCTCTGCTTGAATCGTTCAGCCGCCCAATGAGTAGACAATGAGGATCGTGGGTATATTCTAATGTAATGTTATTTTCTATTCGTGACTATAACCGTTCACGTTCGGGCTGTATCGCTCTCGTGCCTTGGGTTTCTGTGCCGGGTGCAGTGCGTCGCTCTTAGGGGATCGGGCCGGTGGCCGATCTGGATCGTCTGGGTCCTTGCCGTGGGAGCCAACCTAGTGACGCACGTGCCCGCATGCTCTGTGGCTGTATCCTACCGGATGCAGTGCATCAATCTCGTTGGACCAGGTCAGTTTAGCCCCTGTTTCACTGGCGGATGCGGTGCGTCCGACCTGATATTTGGGTCAGGAAGCCGATTCGTAGATCGCACAACCTGAGACTCACCCGTTGCCAATTCGGAAATCGCTCCGGACGTGCGTAAATCGCACAAGATTCCTTAGTCGGTGACCTGATATTTTGGTAAGGAAGCCGATTCGGAAATCGCACAGCCTGAGGCTCACCCGCCGCCAATTCGGAAATCGCACGTCCGAAACCGATTCGCACACGATCCCTTCGTCGAGGAGGGGTTGTACTTTATGTTATTCTGCTGCTCCAAGGTGATGACTCAACCGATGCCGCGCACTCAGTGCTGCCAACTTATCCATTTCTTCACAAGATCTAGCTATTTTTAAAGGTCCATTGCCAGAAATTATTCAGATTTGCCAGAACCTGCAATTCTAGCTATTTTGGAAATTTATTTTTGCCATTTCTTAGCTATTTTGACATGCAACATTTCTCACTTAATTGCAGACTAATTTACTTTTACTTTTGAATATAGACTCCAATAAAGACCACAAGATTTTGTCACACCAGATAGATATCATTGAAATGACAGTCACAAGAATCTTTGCTCAACGGATCGAGGTAAAGCTTCAATTTGAAATTGCGGCCAGTCGGGCGAAATGTCAAAAATTTTACAATGATTTTTTTACCATGACATAAACCTTGCGCATCTCCTTTATTTAAAATCAATATAAGAGGATTTGCAACAAGTTTAAAGTTTCCAAGACAATCCTTGGAAACAACATTTCTTATAAATTCACTAACATTGAAGTCTATTGCTCCAGATATTTATGTCTACATTTTTAGGGTTGATTTTCCAAATCATGTTTGACGAGATTTGAATGTAGGA
This sequence comes from Lordiphosa collinella, assembly GCA_018904265.1. Classification (NCBI taxonomy): domain Eukaryota; kingdom Metazoa; phylum Arthropoda; class Insecta; order Diptera; family Drosophilidae; genus Lordiphosa; species Lordiphosa collinella. The sequence goes on from JAEIFV010000774.1 coordinate 10,144, forward strand.
TATGCATTTGAAACTAAAATACGAGATATGAAGGGGATTCTGGATTCGGCAGCAGAGACTGACAAATTTTGTCAGGGAATCAACAACACAATAGATACAGACTGCCGGATAATTACAAAGTTCTCGAAAAAATCGATTTGTTTTCGGTTGAAAATGTTGTACAACCGAAATAACTGTGATTTGCGGCATTGCCGCGCGAATAGTGAATAGTCTTATAGGCTAAGCTGACGGCAATTGAGTCTAAATTTCCGACGTAAGTTGTGAGTTCGAATGCCAAACAAGGTAAGTGAAAAACAAACTTAAGTTGTACGTTTTTCAGAACGAATACACTGTCCTCTTAGTGCCATTTCCTCCCCACACTTCTTTCCTCCCCACCTTCCCTTGTGTAAATAGTAGAGAGTAAGTACTTAGGATTTTTTTTAAGTGCTAATCGTTGAGTGTAAAAAAGCAACATGCCGCATGTAGAAATGAGAAAGCTAAACGTGGCATGTAGAAAAGATACATGCAGCATGTAGTTGGTGGAAAATCCATGGTTCTCTTACCGTCTAATGCTAAAATAAGGGTTTATATGGTTTCACCTCACCATACTGTTGAACACCTAGTCATATGCTCGAAAAATCTCGAGGGGTACCTCTGGGAAACTTTGACGCTAATTGACCATAGTAACAAAGTTGAGTACGGATTGGTACGGTCGGTTTAATCCAAAAGCAGTTGATTAGAACAATCAACTCCATGGCCATCTGAAATATATATAGCTTGCTCTTTTCAAACCAGAAATGATGTTAAAAACGCCAACGTAAATCGGGCGCAAAAACCCAACTGGATTCAATTCTCGGATTAAATGGTCCATACCCATTTGGATTTTCATGCTTCAGATAGTTCAAATTGCCCTGGGCACATCGAAAAGCAAACGAGGAGCCAGTGGAACTGTCGAGAATTTTGATGCAATTAACCGGCACGGTCAGCAGTTGATGTTGAAATGTGTAATTACACTCCCCCACACACTTGCACCAACGGACACACATCCTCGCTGACTCTGACCGTTCCCCAGCGAATCGTTAACCGTGTTTACCTCTTCAGGTTTCATTAAACTCGTAAAATTTTGCGCCGGGCACAAATAAAAAAAAGGCGGGTTCCAGTTACCGTCACGTTGATGCCACCACCTCCATCCTCGAGTGCTTAACTTGTTTTAACCTCGTTTCGCTGATGTTGTTTTTGTACGTACTTAAGCTTGTTTGGCCTTTGTTTTAATGCCTCGGATGCTTCATTTTATTTTCGTGAGGCAAAAAACCGCAAAGCTGCCTCCGCCGCGTATTCAATTATAAAAGTAAAGTACATAAAGGCGAATAGAATAGAATTTTGTCAGCCATTGAAGCCATCTGTAAATGTCTGGCCAGCGGGTCAAGGGCGGAATATGCAGAATGCAAATGACGCGGCGCACAGTAAATTTGCACTTGATAGGACAAACACCAGCACACGCAACGCACACCGCAAATTCAGTCTGACCGCAGGCGAAAATCGACAGAATTAGCAGCTCATAGTCATTAGGCGGCTGCAGATGACTTTGGTTACTGTTTGCCATTTGGTTCCAAAAATATCCCCACACCCAACCATTGGGGTTACTACGCAAATTGAAACTTTTTCTTCACCTGCAGTGTTGGCGTCCAGTTAGACTTCGTGGGCGAAGTCGGTCATGTGTAAAAACCGGTGGATGAGCAAGTGCATTGTTTGCAGTTGGCCTAGCTGGAGCGAGGACAATTCGTTGTCGCTGTCGAAGCGGTGACGCTTACGCACTTCTGTCATCGTTTGGGTTACTATTTTGGGATTTTCCGATTACGATTGTCCAATGCAAAATTTGTGTCTTGATTGTGGAACGTGCCCAACCCAGCTACCCTCTGGAAATGGAGCATATTCGGGATTGTACTAACTAGTGTACAATGGACAATTTAGATCAATGCATATTAGTTCGAGATAGCAGAGGGCGAAGTAGTACCTCGGACTAGATAGATCTAAAAACTGTCAAAAATATAAGTACTTCGTTGCAGGGGGGTAGGCAGGATTTTTCCAAATGGGGTCTTAAAAGTTTTTCTTTGTTCTTTTAAGTCTAAGTACGAGGTGTGTTCAAAAAGTATCGCGAATTTTGAATTTTCGCGGGTTACGTATGTTCGAATTTCGATTTTTTGTGGCGTTATGTTGCTACTCATGTCTTTCCACTTATGCCGACAAGCTCGGCCATTTTGAATGTTCACTTAATTGTTGACAGCTGCTTCGCTTGCACGTGTTTTGGATCGTCTTCGATTTTTACCTTAATTGAGACCAAAAACAGCATCGCATGAACATTGCTAATGAGATGTTAAACTCTGTCCGCGACGACCCAAATTTGCTCCAGAGGGTCATAACTGGTGACGAATCGTGCGTTTATGGTTATGACGTGGAAACCAAAGCTCAATCATCTCAATGGAAGCTGCCGCACGAACCAAGACCGAAAAAAGCGCGTCAAGTTCGGTCGAATGTGAAAGTTTTGCTGACAGTTTTCTTCGATTGCAGGGGCGTGGTGCATCATGAGTTCTTGCAACAGAGAAGAACGGTCAATAATGAATATTACCTGCAAGTTATGCGCAATTTGCGCGAAGCAATCCGCCAGAAACGCCCGGATTTGTGGAAGAACAAAAATTGGCTTTTGCACCACGATAACGCCTCTGCTCACACATCGTAGCTTGTGCGCGACTTTTTGGCCAAAAACAACACACTAATGATGCCGCAGCCACCGTATTCCACAGATCTCGCCCCCTGTGACTTTTTCTTGTTCCCTAAACTGAAGAGGCCCATGAAAGGACGACGTTACGCTACGCTTGACGAGATAGAGACGGCATCGATGGAGGAGCTGAACAAGATAAAAAAAAATGATTTTTTGAAGTGCTTAGAGGATTGGAAAAACCGTTGGCACAAGTGTATAATATCTCATGGGGATTACTTTGAAGGGGACAAAATAGATATTCATGAATAAATAAATAGTTTTTGAAAAAACACAAAAATTCGCGATATTTTTTTGAACACACCTCGTACATCCAGAAAAAATAGAACGATAAATTTAAGTACGAAAAAAATTTGTTCGGCATGATTGTCGGTGTCTTCCTGCTGATCATCATGGCCTTGAGCTGATACATTGAGTGCTCCAAGAAGCAGCGCAAGAGTAGCCCTGGGAGCCGATTTTTTTTCTGGGTCGGAATAGTGTCGATAGCCAGACTCATAAAAGCGTGTCCTTGGCTAATTTGGTCACACACGAGAAACTGGCAGAATGTCAGGTGACTGTGCTGCATATAAAGCTTGGTGAAAATATTGTTTGGGCAATTTTATTAATGATGGCAAAATGGTAACATATGTAATCGATATATCATTTGTGTAGATCGGCAAGTTGCGATACCTCTTCAAACAATAGAAATCTATTATTTCTTGAGTTATCGATAAATATACTGAAAAATACCAATCTAGTATATTTATGGTCCTCCGTTCAGACCTTTTGTGGGAAATGTGTACTGGCAACAAAGCGAGTGCCAAAGCGCTTTGGTGCCAAAAGTTTTGTGAGTTTTCTTTTTGTATGGACTTTTTTGTTTTGGGAGCTCCTTTATTGAGGTGTGTGTGATATAAAAATATTATTTTCGGAGCCGAAAGATCATCTCGTTTTAGTGGCCTCTGTAGTGTAAATACTTGTCTAATAGTTTTATTCAGGCAATTCGATGAGGGTATTCACAGACTCTGCCTTAAGTCTGAAGTCTTCGATTTGAGAATCAATTTAAAAACATCTCGAATGGGCAAGTGATCATTATATCTGTGTGGGTTGGAATATTGCTGACTGTTCCTAAGTCCCACTATTATTAAGATGCAGCACCTTATTGTGCTAGACATTACGAAGAACACAACGAGAAACGGTAACAGAAATACGTAAGAGCCACACGACGTACGAGCGAACTACGTAGCTGATCAGCAGAGAAGTCGACAGAAGCAGAACAGCAAAGGCGCAACGACGAGCGGCGAGCTGGGAGTCGAGTATTGTTTGCATAACATTTATCCTTGAACGCTCCCCAAAGATAATAGTCTAACGGTTTCAGATCACAGCTTTTTGGCGGCCAATTTACATCTCCATATTTGCTGCTTATTCGATTTTCGAAGATATGGCGCAGAAGATCGCTTGTGGCGTGCGCTGTGTGGCTCGTAGCGTCGTCTTGTTGAAACCAAATGTCGGTCAAGTCTTCCTCGAAGAACCAATCAACCTTAACATTATTGTCTTTAAGTTGACGTCGATGGTTGTTCACCCAGATTTTAACAAACCGTAAAAATTTTTTTTCTCCACCACACCGGAAGGTAAGTCCACGGTTGGGTTTTCCCCCCAATCCCATTTTTTCAACCCCACTCCAAAATAAAACCAAAAAAAATTTTTTTTAATTTTTCAAATTTCGCGTTGTGGGGTTTCCGCCAAAACAATTGGGTTTATGTTTTTACCTTTCCCTATTTTATAACCACCCGCGGTTTTTGGGGGGTGGGGTTGGCGACCTACCACAAGTCATATATCCCTCAAACTAATTTATGTATTTTATAATCATCGATCTACGGTCTTTGCATTAGTTGAGAATATTCAATTAAATTATCCGAGTACTCGTATATGCAGCGTTTTGTGATCTGTGTGTTTGCTTCCAAGCTTTTTTGAATGTTTTAAATGTTTTGAGCCAAATAGAGTACAGGTAATCTGAGAATTCGACTCCTTATCAAAACCCCGAATACTTCGCTGTCGTATTTTTGTTTGGTTTCCGCTGCCAGGCATTTAATTTGTAATTTATGCATAGACCCCGGTCAGGCGTTGTGTTTGCCACCGAAACGGAAACTGAGTGGCGACAGCATTCAAACCAATTTGCGGTTGCTCCGCCACCAATCATTTTCCATCGATTTACTAGCGTTGCGTTTTGGTGACTTTGATTGATGCGGAACTGCTCGCAGATGTCAGGGTATGCTGCTAATTCGATCTTGATTGATTTGGCTTTAGCACAGAGCGCAGAACAGAAGTTCTGTCAATGGTAATTAAATTTTGGCCAAAGCTGTTCGAGTTGTAAATGGATTAATTGAATGAATGCGTACGTTTTTTCGCGACACAACGTGTCGTATGCTGCAAATAATGCATTGTTATTGGCAACTTAATGCGGTTTAAATGGGCGAATGGTGTTAATTAAACGAGTTTGGGTTGCACTGGTAATAAGTGAATATTGTGGACCCATGTGATTGCATTTGGATGCGGTTTGTGGCTGCGCTTCTGAATCTCTGCCACTTTTTGTAATCGAATGAGTAATAAATTGACGGGCGATATGACCATAAAGTTAATAATTGCCACAGAATTTCGCTGTATACTTTGGCCGGGTATACAAGAGACGGCATTTAACAACCGTGGTTGGTTGACCAGAATTAATGTTTAAGATGTGCACTTTGAAGAAACAATATTCTACAATATCTTTGAACTTTCATATTTTTAACTAAAAGATTTTAATTGTTTTACAAGTCTGACCGTTTAAGTACACCCTTGCTACCCTGTAACTGGTGGTATAAGTTTAATAACGAAATGTGATGTGGTTGGATCATTTAAAATCGAAATTAAATTACATTTAATTAATGCATTGTAAAATGTGAATAAACACATTTGGTCAAAGTGCCCAGGGCAGACATATCACATTCATTGTGAGTTAACTTGATATTAAATGCAGTTCATGAACAAAATTTAATTTCAACCTGTCTTTGGTATCTGCTCATAATTTACGCTCTTATGCATCAAATCGCATCTCTACAAAAGGCTTATTAGTATGTAATTAAAATCCAATTAAGCGCCACGACAAGTCGCGACGTCCTCCGGTGTCGGTCAGGACCTGTTAACTGATGCGCTAACAGTTCCCCGTAATAACGGTTATAAACAAGTTTCATTTATTAGCGTGGAACTGGGTTTTCAATTCTATATCCAATCATATAATAACAGCGCCTTAATGTTTTCCGTTTTTTGATATAACATTTCGCTGAACTGATTTGCTGAGAGCATCGTCTCTTCGTATAATTTTCGACGTTACTACCAACTTTTAAACTGATGGCTTTGTCTTCAGTTGCTGGCTTGAAACTTAGTTGCTACTCCATCTTGCTCAGTTTCTTTGGGCGGGCTTCACCATGCACCGTTTCCAGACCATTCCCACATAAGGGCTACCCTCCTAGCTTAAGCCATTTAACCATTTGCTGCTTAATCAACCCGCAGTTGGGATTGTGTGAGTTGACACCGATCTAAGCCATCGGTGGGCACTATATTTGACCCCGACTATAACATACCATACTCTGAGACTGTGAAGTGCTGCCCATCACCGTTGCGACCGGAGCTGCCCATAATTGTTTGTTTTCCTTATAACTCGACAACCGTTCATCAAATCGTAACCATTCCTTTGGCGGATCGGAAAATAATCCTGATTACTAAATATGTACAGAAAGAACAAACCTTCTATCTATAAAACTGTGGGAGATATGACATTTTTTCTAATTTTCGGGGGCGGGAGGGGGCGTGGCAAAAATTGAAAATAAACTTGATCTGCCTGCAAGTATAAGAAGCATATGTCCCATACATGGCAAACCACTATCTCTTACCATCTCTGAGATGTGTTTGTTCATACGGACACACAGACAGACGGACGGACAGACGGATATGGCTAGATCGACTCCGCTGATCAAGAATATATATACTTTATAGGGTCGGAAATGCTTCCTTCTGCCTGTTACATACTTTTGCACAAACTTAATATACTCTCTGAACCTCTGGTGCAGAGTATAAGAACCCTTTTTTGAAGAGGCTCCAGTCGGCCAACCAGACACACACTGCATGTATTTGTTTTTTCTCTGTCGCCCCGATTCGAAATAGATTTGTTGTTGTTTTCACTTCGAGTTCGGCAGCCGTGTGTGAGATGACGAGGCAACTTTTAATGCGTCTGCGTGGCGCCGCGTCCCATAAAATAACTCCTGAGAGCAATCGAAGCACAAAGAGCAAGACCGTGCCCGTTGTTACTAGTACAAATGGATGTTACGAATTTGCATAGCTCATGCTCTAAATGAGCTGTACAAAATCCCTTAATCCTCTTTTATTTGGAAAAACAGGAACACATGATACAATTATACGGGTACGGCGGATATATCATTGCGCTCTCGATTTAGTCCAAATTATTTCAGTCTGTGGCTGTCATTCCATGTGAAAGGTTGTCACACTCTCCTCTCTCCGATTGCAGGCGGCAAATTTAGGGGAGGGTTTTTACTTGGCATTGAGCAATCGGTTTCAGCTGCTTAAGCAATTCCGATTTTCGTCAAACATAATCTAGTAACCGTTGGAATGGCTTTCGCCTTCCATATAACATTTTTAAGTTTAAACTCTAAAAGCAAACGCTTACACGAAAACCGACTCGGAATTCGGAACAGACCGATAACTAAACACTAAATCCCATTCCCCATTTCCCATTTCATGAAATGATTTTGCAAAATGAGCATAGCATACACCTAGTAACTGTGGGACTGAAATGTCACACTCTGTGTATGTTTGTTAGGCACTCACGCATAAATGCCTGAACAGATTCGGATTAAATTTGACGCACATATAGTTCGTAATCTGAAAAACAGCGAAATTTTATGAATATGATTAGATGGGATTGAAGGGTCTAAGCTATTGCAAAATTAGCAAATCTTCTATGTGTTCATACAGACGGATCGACAGACGGATAAACAGACGGACAAACTGGCGGACGGAATGTAATGTAAAATGGCTTGACACAGCCAAAAAGGGCCAAAGCCGAGCGGAGGCTTGTGTGCTTCTAATTTTCGCACAAGAGAAAGGGACCTACAATTTAACGCCGAAACCGAACGGCAGTTTGAGAATCTTTTGCATGGCTTATTACTACAAAGCTGGCGCCAACAGCAGTGAGCGGTGACCGGGTGTGTAAGTTTATTCAAAGAAAAAACTTTTTCATTAGATTTTCCGAGGCAGGATCGAACTCACGACCTCTTGCACAGAGGTAGCGCACACTAGCCGCGGAGCCACACACGGACAGACAGATAAACATGTCTAAATCAGCTCATCGCAGCTTGTCACCTTATCGTGTGACTTCTTTAATCTGATGATAGAGATACTACTCTACCAGTACCTAAATGCTAACATAGCGGGCCCCATCTTTTTTAAAGACATAATGGTACTTTCATATGCCGATGATATTGATAATATCCGCACAGACGAACGGGCAGTTATAAGAGCGTTTTCAGAGATAGAGAAGCAATCAAAACTCATGGGCTTATCGGTAAATGAGGATGAGACGAAGTACCTATTATCAAACCTTCTTAGAATTCGTCGTAGATTACGATTTTGACAACCGCTTGGTGCATTTTTTTTAGTTCTTCTTCAAAATTTCTCGAAGTTAAGAGAAAAACATTAACACGCAGCAAAACAAACCAATCGAAAGACTCCCATAAGAGGGCATGTGGGCAGACAGGCTGGCAGGCAGGCAAGTGTTAATAATTGCGCCTCCGGAACACGCAAAGGATCCTGACTTCTGTTTCAGCACACGACCCTTAAGGCATTAATAATTCAGAGGTTGCGACGCCGCCAACGACTTCCAATGAACGCGACGTGCTCACATTACGCTTTACGGTAATTATAAAAGCGAACCAAGTGGGCCGTGCGAGAGTCGCTCCGGCAAAATGATAAAAAATGTAAATACCATTCTGATAAGGAATGCAAATCAAACGCGAAACACGCAATGCCAAATGAAAGTATAAATGTTTCAGATGAGCATTAAATATAAAAGAAGCGAACATTGCGCCTGTCGGCGAATCCTTTGCCATACTCAGTAGCTTGGAAGACTCTGAAATCGCTGAAATTTCGTGGCATGAGAGCGGAATGATTAAGTGCCGGCAGGCGTGCAAGCGGCCGAGCCAATTGTAATCAGTTTGGGCCAAACAAATTGCAGGTAATAATATTAATTGCTGCACAGGTGTGTGAATCTGTAGCAGTTGTGTGATAAATTGGGTGGGCTGTATTTGCAATTAATCGGGCACTAAGAGCGCGAACGTTTGACAATTAGCAATTAACGATTTATATTGTAGGTCATTTAATTAGGTTAGGTTATCAAATCCACTGCTTAATTAATGAATGATTTCTGAATCCAGTTCTACTACTACTACATCACCAACTCGAGGGACTACTTTTAGTTTGATAGAAGTTGCGTGGTTTCAGCTTCGGTTTTGTAACTAAAAGGAAATACCCGATAAACTAGGTGTTTTTTATAGCCTCTTTGATTTTTAGTTAGTTAAAAGAAATTTAGGAGGAAACTTTTATGAAAAATAAGTAAGTTAAAATAAAAGCTATAGTGGGTTTGCTAAATTATCCAAATAAAATACTTCTTCTCTAAGGCTATCGTAAGTGTATATTTGGTTTACGTGGGGCACTATTCATATTTCGGGAATAGCAAATTTGTTGATTTCTTATATCGGCCAATTTATGCAACCCGATCCAAAAATACGCATTCATTTTAATAGCCACTCTGAATTTCTGCTGAATCACTTCAGACGTAAGCCTAATGAGAACAAATATCGTTTACATTTCTTGCTCGCTTTATCTTTAATTAGCTGACATTTGTAGAAATTGGTATTATGTACATATGCTTGTATAATGCAGCAAATATTGAAGGCAATTGTCAAATGTCTAACGAACCGGAATGTGGTTGAAACTCAAAGCCAAGTCTTGGTTGCCCACGTGTAAAATTGTATTCTATTTTCAGTTTTGGCTTAAGTTACAGTAATTAAATAAAATATTAACCAAGTCTTAGGCTTGGTCTGGCCTTCTCTCGTTGCCTTTGCCAAACCCGGCCACCGACATTTCGCTTAGCTTTTCTGTGCGCCTTGATGAGTTTGTCAGTGACAAGCATGTGTTGGCCCACACATAGACACACTAACACATGTACACAAAACAAGACCATGCCAAATGCGCAACAAGGCAAATAGTAGTCAAGGCAAACAAATTATGAAAAAAGCAACTAAGAAATGAGAACGAGAAAAAATACATGAACGTGCATATGCAGCCGGCGACGTTAATGTGGCAAAAGCTTTGCTGCCAAAAAGCGCAACACAGAATTTCTGTTCTCTGTTTCCGTTTTTTTTTTTTTCAACTATATTGAAGGTCATTTGCAAAGCAAAGTGCTAGAAGTGTTAATGACGTCATTGCCTTGTTAATGCAAATGGAATAATGCTTAAAGCCATTTGAAACGCCTCAGCACTGAATTTTTTAGTGACGAATTTAGACATTGACCCAACTTATGTGTGATTTCAATATTGTTTCGGTAATACCCATAATTGTAGTACTAAAAACGAACGTCTTGAAGAAGAAATACGGGTGGTATTAGTAAAAGCCCCACCAGATACTGACTCATTACGGAGCCGAACTGAAGAGAAGAAAATGTAGCATACTTTGCAGCGATTGCTGTGACTGGCACAAAATTTGTGGTAACTTACATTTTCATTACACTTGCTTAGCCGTGTCTTAAGTTTTTGCATACTTTTGCTGTGTTGGCTGTGTGCCAAGAAATGTTTACAATTTTTCATAAACCAGCGTCCAATTAAAGTTTCTCTGTGTCGTCGTTTTCAACGCGCCAAGGCATTTTCATTATAGTTATTATGTTGCTGCTGTTAGAAAATTGTTGGACACAGTGAAAATTAGCATCTGCGGTTCAGTACAGCCCGGTTGAGAGTTGGCAGTTACTCACGTTGGCAACACAATGTGAAAATTGAATTTGAAAGATATTCTCTACTCAAATCAAGCAGATTATATTCGGAATACGATGAGACAATTACAAATTCCAATTTCAAAAATTTTCTGTTTTCAAACATTTTATACACCCCATACCCAAACCCTCCCACACCCATATACATTTGATACACCTGTATATGGGTTTTTAACGACCTGATGTGATTTTAGTCAGAGTGCAAGTTTAGTTGTCTCAAGGCCGGGGAAAACAACAAAAGCTCACATATGACATATGAATACAAGCTCTCCCAGTAACATCATGACACTTGCAAAAACTGTGTAGGCTGAAGCTGTAGCTATCAATAGCAACATAACATTGTATGTGCTATAATTCGTAAGTTCAAAATCGACAACTTCTTTGTTTATATAGACGCAATTGTTAATGGCTGTTGGTGTGGAAATCGGTTAGAATCTCACTGACGAGTCTAGTGGTACTAGGCGAAACATGTCATGTCTGGGAAACCTTAACCTGCTTTTGTCCATATGCAGATATCATTTGTTGTTGATTTCTTCAGGGGGTATTGCTGCGTGGAAGGCTGTTTTTGGATTATTTTAAAAAAAAAATCTTATTTGAAAACGGAAATAGTTATTTATATTCTGCTTTTTTTATTGTATTAAAAACATATTGAACTAAATTTAAAAAAAATTTTAAAAAAATTTCCTTTGTTCGAAAAGTTGTCGGCCTTCAAAGTTGGACGTCGAAAAAAAGATTTGCTGCTGGCGGCACGGATAACTCCACTTCGGATAATCAGAAATGGAAAATGTAAACGGCGTAAGTAGTACAGTGTGCCCAGATTTCAATCATAATTTTGGTTTTTTTATGATTTGAGGTAATTTTTCTTGTAGTTTAGAGTAAAATTTTTTAAAATAATGATTGAAATAGAGGCTATAATGGTGACAATTCTGCGTCGATTGCACTTTGTTTTATCAAAATCGGTTCAGAACAACGGGCGCAATCAGTGCCGCCAGCTCGAAAAACGTGGTTTCGAGATAAACGCGCTAAAAGTTTGCAGTTGCTAGGCAAATCGGGTCACTTTGGGTGATTAAAAGGGCTATATCTTCTAAAGAATTTTGAATTTCCGAAAAATATTTCTTCGAGCGGCTATGACGAAATGCTTTTACTTTCAATCAAACAAATTGACCTCCCTGACGATATAAAATGGGTAAAAATTTTCGAAAGTTCAGTCGGTTTTATCGAATTGTCCTTAATTGTTGGAAAAGTTTTATCGATCCCCATCAGCAATGCCTACGGTCTTTTGGCCGTGTTGTAGGTCCCAAAGCCCAATTAAGGCCAATCGAAAAATTTTGGGACAATTTGAAAAGAAAGGTCTCCAGCAAAGAATAAAAGCTCAAAGAAGAGGCGATGCGCAAGGTTCCCCCAATAAATAAGGAAGGCTGATCGCTATGATCATAAAATTTTGTTGTAAAAATAACTTAAAGTGAAAATAATTCTATCAGCCTTGTTCTCAATTCCACTTCCGCAAAAGTTTTGTGATTTAAGGAGCAAGTCTAAAGTCTGCGGAAGTGGAATTGAGAACAAGGCTGTATATCTATAATCCAAGTTTCTCGGACATCAAATACAGTTTCTACTAATCCTATACGTGGTGCCACAGAAATCACTAGCCCTTTGGCTTTTAACGATTGGACAAATCGACTTAAAAATTTTCGCCATGACACAGAATTTCGAGCGGTTTCATTTTTATTAGCTTGTTCACAAACCTTTTCGAACTTGACTGCGTAGGGTAGAAACCTCGTAAAAGCAAATTAGAGTAATCTTTTTTATGCACTTAAGTTAATATTTTAAGTTGTAAAATAATTAGCTGCTTTCTTTTTGCTAAATTAACTTAATTTTCTACTTACCCTGTAGTTCAACTGGTGTCAAGCCTCTACCAGGCCTAACGACCTGATGCATCACTGAGCGACAGTCGCGTCGTTAACGACAGGTAAGGCAACACAGCGCTAGTCTAGTACGTGAACTATAGTGTGCACCCATCACCAAATTAACGACTGGTAATGCAGGGTCGTATCGATCGGTACGTTTTCCGGACATTCCCATAAAAAATTCGCTACGCAAAAACTTGGCTGGTGGTTGGTCTGGTGGCGAGTGCTCACTACGAAGAGTTGGAGCTGAACTACAGGGTAGTTTCAGACAATCGCCTCTAGTACGTCTGATGCCAGCCAAAGATTTACGGAAGAAACAAGTCCGTAAGGAGACGATAGATCGCAGTCAGTTAAATTAACGTTTTGACAAGAGCCCAGTTTGACAGTCACTATGGTCTCGTTTACCTAGCAATGAATTTCACTCGAGTGTTTTTAAGAAATCAAAGACGTCGGGTGGGCCGTTAAGATAAGCCCGCCCGACTACATTCACTCAAATAGCAAGCCAACCCGTCTCGGGTCTCGGCTATATAAGTCATTACAATGATGTTCGCCCTGTACTACTAAGTAGAAATCAAGGGAGCAAGTCAAATATGCAACATAAGGCATTAATTCATCTTTGCTGTCTTTCTCTGTTTTTGCTGGTTCGGGCTGAAGAGGAAAAGCCTGCCACGCAAGTCAGACGATGTAAGATCTTCACATTAACTATTGCAATCCCCCAAACTGACATTATTTGTTTATTTAGGCTCCGGAGGAAAACCATTTCCCTTGGAAGTCCGAGTCGCTAATTGTGTAACGCCACCATGTTTGGTTGTAAAGGGCTCGACGCAAGAGTTCGAAATTGATTTTGCCGTTGACAAGTATATTACCAATCTAACCACCCTGGTAAAGGCCACCACCTTGAGCATAATCACAGTACCCTACGAACTTCCAGAAGACGTTGCGGACGTTTGCTCGAATCTTATGTATGAAGCCTATTGTCCTCTCTACCCCACTGAAGATGTTACCTATCTATTTACATTTTACATTGGTGAATACCCAGAGATTGGTGTCAAAATTGAGATTTATTTAGTGGATCAAGACGGTGTCACCGCCACTTGTTTTGTGTGCGATATAAAAGTAGTCAAAGGGAGCGGCGGCAACAAGATGTATGAACTGAACTTTCTCAACTGAAGCCCGTGATTTAGTTGTAGAGTCAAGGGAGTAGGGCGGGGCACTATGTATTGTGATACTGATCATTTCTTTTAGACATTTAGTAAATAACAATAAAAATAATACATAAGAAAACAGAACAAAGTCCCTTGACTTTCAGTGTTTTATGATGGTATTTAAATTGCTTATTTCAGTTTCTTGTGCTGCAGCATACCTAAATTACACTTTTTGTTTCAATTACTTTAATGTACTCGTACGAAAAAAAAAAACCTATAGCTAGTTGAATAACCACTTGAAATTCAATTTGCACGTTTCAACCACTTCTCGCATCTACATGCAATGATACTAGCGTAAGTGGAAGCTTTAATCAAATCAGTTGGTGATTTACGAACTTTGTGGCTAATAAAAGTGCCGATTAATCGAAAATAACACACCTGTTCAGGCTTGCAGCCAACGGAAAAGAAGAAGAGAAATGTACCCAGCTATCAAAAGTGAATGAGCTAAGACGGTAGCTGACGGATTAGCCTTATCATGTACTCTGAATTTATTTGTCACTGATATACAGAATGGAAAATACAAATTTACAACTATGCTTTAAAATTAATTCATGTCCATTATCAATCAATTATAGACTATTTATATCAGGCGAAGTCGTCGAATCGATTCGATCTGTACCTTAGTCACAGGAGGCACTTTAAAAGTGTTTGCGCAAAGTTTTCATGACAACTGAACACAGTTCTTTTTGTTTCAAACCATCCACCTATTGACGCATACTGAAAGACTTATCTTACCACATGATTTTTATACCCTTGCAGAGGGTATATTAAAATTTTCCAGATGTCTTGAACGCAATGAAGGAAGCAACACCAGCCACATAAAGTATATGGGCATTTCCACAGATAGGTCAACCGAGACCAAATAAAATGTAATTCAAAACACTTTTGTTGATCATATTTTCATAGGGAAACAATTAAATTTAACTATTGTAGTATAATCCAATCTTTTATTTATGTGGGGGGGTGAGGATTCACTGGAGGATCTTTTCTCAATTAAACACACACTTCCTCTTAGTTCATCCAATTATAGTTTATTGAATAGTGTATTTACTTAACTTAACATAATTTTGATTAACAGAATCCATACTCTATGGAAAACTACGCCACTTCTCCCAATGGTCACATTTACAAACTTAAGCAAATCGCTTTCTATCAGACTGCTGTGCAGAATATCTTTGTCTCGAACCACTTGGAAGCACATCTTTATCGGGATCCCATCTAACTCAGTATCCACTTTGAACCTTCCAAGCGTATAAATCTTCTTGCCTCCTATACCACTGAGCTCTTTAACCTCAGTACTCAATTGAATTGGATATATTTTCTAGTATGTACTCTCGCTTATTGTGGAAATGTCACTACCAGAATCAAACATATAACTTCATTCCCAATTAGAATATATTTACAAGTTCGACTAAACTTCTTTTGAGCCAGCAGCTGATAATACACAATTTCCCTCTTAATCGGAGGTGTCCCAGAAATCTCTTCCAACCAAATTCCAACCAAAAACCAATTCTCGGTGTCTCTAGGAGACAGTAATGTTATTTACAGAGCATACCAATCCCAACGATCCAATGTTTGAACCAGAAGAAGATGATGATGGTCCAGAGCTCGTAAAACAGGCTGAAATGGATTACGTTGTCGCCAAGCTGGGATTGCCTCAACGCAAGTCTGAATATTTAGCTAAATTCTTCAAAAAACTAACTAGTTTTTACGTGTCTTATTTAAACTTTCATAAACCTGTAGTACAGCTGCTCAGTAGTCAAGGCACTACCAGGCCTAGCAACCTGATGCATCACAGAGCGTCAGTCGCGTCGTTAATGACGACACTAACGACTGGTAATGCAGGGTCGTATCGATCGGTACGTTTTCCGGACATTCCCATACAAAATTCGTTAGGCTAATACTTGGCTGGTGGTTGGTCTGGTGGCGAGTGCTCACTACGAAGAGCTAAGGGGTTCGTTAGTGCCGCACCGGTGCAGCTGAACTACAGGGTATAGTTCAAGTAGTAGACTAGCGCTGTGATGCATTACCTGTCGTTAAAGACGCGACTGCCGTTCAGTGATGCATCAGGTCGTTAGGCCTGGTAGTGCCTTGACACCAGCTGAACTACAGGGCAACTTATGTATTGATACAACCAAAAACAGCTGGTTGCCAATGCAGAACTATTTTAAGAATCTCCCACTTCTTTCATCAGTAGGCTTAGCTAATGACTACTGACTTTCTCTCGATTCACAACCTTAAGCAGTTGGGAACTGCAAAAGGCAATTAATGCAAAAACAGACAACCAATGCAGCAATTTAAAAAAATTTTAGTTGATTCATTATATAAAGCAATTTTCAAATGAGATTTAATAGCCCTCTTTTCGAAGCAAAATTTGGTTAACTAAATAACAGCCTAACAGATTGGAACCTTCAAATGGATTTTTAGCCTCAAATGGAGCCCCCTAAGCCACATCCCATATACTACACTTCTTACATATATTGACCCATCGATAGTCAAAACATTAAGCGAAAGTCACGCTGAAAATATAGATTTTTGTTTAATCCGAACTTAAGTTAATGGTCAAACATGAAATACCCAAATCGATTTAGGCATTTACACTCCATACACCTGATTTTTATGTACATAGCCGATAAGTAAACGGTTTAAAGTCATACACACACATACACCCAGCCACAATGGCTCTTTGGGGGCTACATGCTTTTAATGCACTTCCTGTACAAACTCGCCGCCGGCCTCGCTATATCAACTAAAGGCAGCCCGGTATTCCATACTCTCAGCGTTGTCCTTTTGCAGTCGAATAACGAGCGTGTTACAGATTTTTTTTAAATATTTACCATTTTGAGCGCCGGTTCATTTTCATGTTTGACTCGAGGCTGGCTTTAAGAATTGATATCTCAGCAGGTGAAGTATGCAAGTGTGGCTTAAGCTAAAAATCTCCCACCCTCATGCAATCAGTCCCCAATCATGCATCTGCATCATGTAGCAGTCAATGCAGCCAGCTAGGGAAATCGAAAGGCCAAATCAATTTCAAACCTGGCAAAGAAAAATTGCAGACACTTAATGGCAAAATTGAGCTGCTTCAAACATGACTTCAGGAATGTTCTATGTTCTTACTTATGGCACAACTTGAGCAATTTGTTGGGTTTCAATAGCTTCGAAGGTGAATCAATAAACAGACAAATGATACGAAAACTAAAGCTGATAAATGTCAAGGGACTTGAGCAAAATAAAGAATTATTTCTTGCATCTGGCAAAGTTAAGTTAATTCATGTAATTCAGATATCAAAGGGTTTGTACAAATGCAAATGGCCATTTTTGCAATGAGTTGATTTTATAATCATATAATTGATTTCGAAAGAGAGAATAGCCTATTTACGCTTCATAATTTGCCTTTAATTAACTTTCCATAAAGGAACTTCTTCAACTTTATGTACAAATTTTAGAGAATTGGCTTCATAAATTTGCCATTGGCTTCGTCCGTAGCTTGGGTGTCCTAAGAATTGGTTAACTTGACTAGGACTTGGCATTCTGCCTCCTGCAAAGTTTCTATTGTTAATCAAATTGACTTTAAGTGCAAGTTTTTCACGCAAATTAAAATTCGCATAACCAAATTACCATTTCCCCACCGTACAAGACGCAGTTGAACTTTGCCTGCGAGCTATGGGTTCTTTATTGTGAAACTAATTAATATTTCTTTGTGGCGATTTCGTGGAACATAAACACACAATTGACTTTGTGTTGCAAAATTGCTGTCAGGTTCATTAATCGTTGCCTCATATCGTGGTTAGAGCTTGATATGTTTGTGTATCCTTTAAAACACGCAGTCTAATTGATAGATAAAATGCCAGAAACCGAAATTAAATTATTTAAAACACACAGGCAGGCGAAAGGTAAGCGAAATAAAAATGTCAACGACAGTTGCGGCAAGCTCAAAACGCGTGAAAGTAACAACGCAGACATACACACACACTCCCACTCACATACACACCGCGGCACAGCTTGGTGTAACTTACAGTTTCAGTACTTGCAGCCACAGCCCCAAAGCCTTGAGACCCTCGCTTTCTGTCTCAGATGTGTGGGTGGATGGTCGACCGGGTGAAGGACATAACAAGAACAAGGTGGCTGTCGTTGTCGTTGACGTAAAACTCAGCACGAGCAATATTATTTTGTTAGCGAGCGGGTTTAAGGACATGTAAACAGATGTAGCATGACATATCAAAGCAAAGAAGCAGGAGCGGAAAATTTGTTGCATACTTTGTGGATATTTTGAATGGGGTGGAGAACGGCCAATAACAATTGCCAATTTAAAGTTAGTCGAACTTGAATAAATATTAAATTGAGATGAAGATGGGAGCCCACACGAAAAACAAATTCTTGGGTTGACAAAATAAAGACATTCAGTTCAAGCCGATAACTAGATCATTTTTATCTAAAAACCAGTGTTTATTATTGATAAGCTTGACGAGCTGTGTTGATTTAGCCATGTCCGTCTGTCTCTATGTTATCTCCATCGTCAGTTTTAAAGCTATATTGACCAAACTTGGCACGAAGTCTTCTAGTACAAATACGCTGGTTATTTGAAGGAACCGGCCGGTTCGGCTGACTATAGACTATAGCTGTTATAGGAATCATCGGTAAAACAACTTGGTTTAGTAAAGGCCCTGACGGACTGACGACGTAACGAGAAGTTTCATACAAAAAATGAGATAAGAAGAAGCAGGCGCAACGATTTCATTGCACTTTACGTTTACCGCCGTTGGAGTCAAAACGTTCTTTTGCGCTTAACAGCGCTAAATAGAGCTTAACATCTCATACGTGGACTCAATGTTAATAGGCTGTGGGCCTTATTTTGCGTTGCTCTGCTGGTGCAGTATTCTTGCCACCAGGTGTTACGCGCTGTTACTCAACATGTATGCCATCGATCAGCTGGACTTAACTAAAATAAAACAATGGCAGAAAAATCAAAGCGATAGAGCCGATTGGAAATGTTTTCGCATGAAGACAAGGTTTCACAGATTTTGGCGGTGAGACCGGGATGCCACTTAGGATTTATCCCACCCCAAACATTCGGACTCAAGGCTTAGAGTGAAGTGGCCAAGCTTGTTCAAAAAGAGGATTTGTAACATACATGAACCCTTTGGATAAATTGATTCAAATTTCTACCAATATGTGACAGTTGCTGATTGCCGAACTGGTTTAATGGCTTTGCGGGAGAGCTATTGCTATCATGGCAGAAGCATAAGCGTAAATCACTTGTCATCAAAACAAAACACACCTAATTGCGCAGTGTGACCCTCCACCAGCTAATTTAAAAATGCCATTAACCTGATAACGCGATGCGGCGGCGTAGTTTTTTTTGTTAGTTCTGGTCACACTAGGCATACGTTCCATGTTGACGCAATATGTGGTGGCGTATGCTGAATTACTTACGTCGTCAGTCCGTCGGGGCCTTAAGAATAAAACTTTTTTGTTTTCAATAGAAACGCCTGCAAACTTCGTATTTCTGTGCCATGCTTTCCCATAATTCCACTAAGTTTGGTCGAAATCAAACATCTACACTCAGAAAAAAACCGATAATTATACCCTGGCAGAGGGTATTATAAAACTTTTCGGATGTTTGTAACGCATTGAAGGAAGCATCTCCTACCACATAAAGTCTATATTCTTGATCAGCACGTCGAGCTGAGTTGATTTAGCCCTGTCTGTCTGTTTCTTTGCTATCTCCTCCGTCAGTTTGAAAGCTATCTGCACCAAACTTTGCACGAAGTCTTTGGGTACATATACGCTGCACATTTGTCAGAACCTTCCGGATCGGATTTTTATAGCATATAGCTGTCATAGGAACGATCGGTCGAAAAACTAGTTTTAGTGAGGAATACTTTTTTGTTTTCATTGAAAAGCTTCCAAACTTCGTATTTCTTAGTTTACTATCCTTTCCCATGTTTTCACCAAATTTGGTCAAAATCTGACATCTATATAGTATAGCTGTCATAGGAAAGTATAGTCTGAAAAGTAGTTTTATTTAGAAAAGTTTTTTTGTTTTCAATGGAAATGAACTAGCATGTATTTGTTTTATATGCTCCCACACGATTCTTTAAAGTTTGGTCAAAATTGGATGACTATAGCATATAGCTTCCATAGGAACGATTGGTTGAAAAACTAGTTCTTGTGAGAAAAACTTTTTTGTTTTTTATGGAAACGTCCCTTACGCTGGCATATATTTATTTTATATACTTTTACACAATTCTACAAAGTTTTGTCAAAATCGGATGACTATAGCATATAGCTGCAGTATGAATGATCGGTCGAAAAGAAGTTCTAGTCAGAAAAACTTTTTTGTTTTAATTGGGATCGCCTCCAAATTTCGTAATTAACAGTTTGTTATGCTTTTCCATGATTTCACTAAGTTTGGTCGAAATCAGACATCTATATAGTATAGCTCCCATAGAAAAGTAGGGCCGAAAAGTAGTCTTATTTAGAAAAACAAACTGCAAGGGTATACAACACTTCGGCCGAGTTAAAAGTTAACTTTCCCCTATTCCACATACTTTGGCATTTTAATAAAGATTGGATAATAAATGGCAATTCCTTCAGTACTCATCATCTGTGAATCAATGATTCACCGATGAATTGTTCATGTATATCGATGAATCATCGGTGAATTCCCATGCAATTCATTGGTGAATTTAACATTGCCATGTCTTAGGCGCTCACGCATGACCCAGGTATCAAATGTCTCAAAATCAGCATCATAGAAAGCAATAGTAGCAGCTTCATTGTTATCACTCACTTCAAAAAATGACCAGGTACTGTAAGAGTCATTTACAAAGACGATATTCGCATTGACAATTTAGTTACATTTAATTAAGTTGTCAACCATCTCCAAAAAAAAAGTTTTTATCGCAACCCTTGAACATTCTAATAGAAAAAAAATGCCGGGCATATTTTAATAGTCTCTGCACACAGAGCACATTTTAGAGGAACGCATGGAATTTGATGACGATGTAAAATGGAAATATACACTGGGAACATCTAACATCTTACATCTGTCAGCTGACGCTCTTAAATACGTATTGAATATAAAATAATACAAAAATATTTAAAGAAAAACTAAATTCGCATAAAATTATTTTAATATTTGGTCAACAATAGCACCATTAAGTAACCTATGGGGGTTTCGGGAACATTTTTTTTGGTCTTCGGGACTACTTTCGTCAACTCGACTGTTCCTGTCTTATGTGATTTGGTAAGTGTGCATTGGTATTACCGATGCAGCCGCTGCACGAAATTTCTGAATCAAAGACAATTGGGTCTTTAGTGAAGAAGGTGGGAAGATCTACATCATGGCGGAATGATTTTTTCGCATGTCATAAACAAATTTGGCTTGCCAGCTTCCATGCAAGTGCATGACAAGTTTCTCTGACATTACTTTTTTTATGAGGAACGTGTGGGATAGAAACATTTTGCTGCAAGATGTTAGATGTTGCACAGTGGAAATAGGCTATAAGCCTATAAAGAATGATTTGAAGTACGAGTAGGCTTTTGACGGTGTTGAAAGCAACCAAGGTGTGGTGCAGTTGGCTGAGCGGCGGTATCAGTGAGTGCGTCTTTCGAGATCCCGAGTTCGAGTTCCAGTAAGGGTAAGTAAAAAAGTTTTAGTTTATCACAACATGTTGATCCCTGACGGGTTCAATTTACGCCATTTCGGGATCAACCCATTATTAATCCCGTTTTGGATTTAGTTGATCCCGAATGGATCAATTTTTCGGTTCAGTGTAGAGATGATTTATCGAACAATTTTTGATTTAGAAGGTCACTGCGTCACTGAGGGCAAACATAAACTTAATTTAGTTTAAACTGAAAGCGTTTTCGGAAAACAAACTACTTGATGTCGAAATACACATAGCCCGACCACATTTATCATTCACTTATCACCCCTGACACACCACCACACCTGGTCTGACCTTGCGAACTAACAGAGTAGTTCACGGTCCTTTGTATAAAACGTGCATAGTGAAATGCTGTGTTTGTGTGTGTGATACGACAATTCATCGATACTAATTCAATAAACAATGAAAACACAACACAATGGGTAGCTAGACTAACCCCCCCCCCCCCCTTTTATTCTAACACATCTGGGTTTTTTTTTTTTTTTGTAAAAAATTTCCTTACAAATTTCGTGAAAATGCAAACATAGCTACAAATCAGCATATTCGATGAGGAGGAGCGCACACACTCAGTAGGAAACTGCCGACAAGGGTAAACAACTTCAGCTACAAGAGAGGATAACATTCGATTTTCGATTTTGAATTCATCATTTATTCCTCCACTTGTTTAGCATGTGACAAATGCAAATCCGGAAAGTATGCTACAGTTTATTGGAAAGCTTATTATAATGCCAGCATAACTAGCATACAAACATACACACATAGAATCGGTTGTAGCCGTTTTTTTTTTTGGGTGGGTGTTTGTTTTGTTGATGGAAGACAAACGTTATCTGTTTCAAGCACCGTCAGCAGCCGAAAGGCAAGTGGAAACAAAAAACTGTACAACATTAGAATGTAATCCACAACTTCAATTTGCATACAACATTCATGTGGAAGCGAAATCTGTTTGACTTTTAAAAATTGCATTTATCCAGAGAATTCCAACTCAACGCATAGTTAATTCTTTCCCATTAGCCATGCCAAAAGCCAAACAATGTGGTCAAAAATATCAAACGCACTATAGACAATTTCACCTTGTTTGCTGGCAAAAAGTTCAAAGTAAAAATATTAAGCAAATTAAAATGTGAATGTGATTGAACCCTCTAATATAGCAGCTACTTAAGTCAACTTTGGCCAACGAACAACACTTAAATGATAATTAGAATGATACACAAAACGTTCATTTGGATCTTGTTTCATTTTTCCAATGTAACTTACTAATGACATTTTGAAGGTTTAAGGTCTGTATCGAGATGTGATTAAATTCGATGTAAAGTAAAATTTTCATACAAACTTTGAAGCAAAATTTAATTTGTACTTTTTCTTTTGTCCTTTTTATATGAAAATTTTACGTTACATCGAATTAATTCACCTCTGGATACAGGCCTTTGCCAATAAACTCAACCCCAAAACTGTGAAGACGTTAATTTTTACCATATAAAATGGAAAGCATCCTATTGTGCAACATTTTTGGTTTAGCCAAGTCAACGGCAAAAGAATTTGCTGGAGACAAATTGCTCAAATTGGACGCAAAAGCAAACAAAAAATTACCAAGCAAAATGAATGCCTCTGCCTGTGCTTTTACATGCTGCAAGGGAGAAAAATAATGCGTGGTGCCTGGCCAGTTATTCTTGTGGACTTTAGTCCCTCAGAATTGGCACAAATAGTTTGCTGCAGAGCCAGTGCCGCTCTTTGGACAATGCTAGCTCTAGTTTTGGGTTATTCTCTGGTTGCCTTATTAGCTGTAATTAAACCCTTGATTTGAGCACCGTGGGACTAGTTTCGCAATATTCTGGTCACAAATAGCTATTGTAAAATGGCTTGACACAGCCCCAAAGGGCCAAAGCAGAGCTTCTCTCAATCTCTTGGCTTGTGGGCTTCTAATTTCGCACAAGAGAAAGGGACCTACAGTTTAACGCCGAATCCGAACGGCAGTTTGAGAAGCTTTTGCATGGCTAATTACTACAAAGCTGGCGATTATCCAAAGACATTAGATGTTCGAGGCGGGTGAGGCGGGATCGCGCCGTACAAGTTTATTCAAAGAAAATATCGTGATTATTTATATCACACCTGAAGAAGAAATTTGATCTTAATCCAAGAAGGAAAATTAGGCTTGCATTCTTGAAAAATCTAGTTAGAAATTTGTAGTGCTGCTTGGGTCACAAAAATTTACAAAAACAAGTAAGAAGGACTATAATATACTCTGCACCTGTGAAGTGCTGCCCATCACCGTTGCGACCAGTGCGGCCCATAATTGTTTGTTTACCATTCCTTTGGCGGATCGATAAAGAATCCCTATTACTAATTATGTTCAGAAGGAACAAGCCTTCTATCTATAAAACTGTGGGAGATATGAGGTTTTTTCCAATTTGCGGTGGCGGGAGGGGGCCTGGCAAAAATTGAAAATAAACTTGATCTGCCTGCAAGTATAAGAAGCATATGTCCCATACATGTCAAAGCTCTATCACTTACCATCTCTGAGATCTGTTTGTTCATTCGGAATGACGGACAGACAGACGGACAGACAGACTGACAGATAGACAGACGGACATGGCTAGATCGACTCGGCTGTTGATGCTGATCAAGAATATATAATCTTTATGGGGTCGGAGATACTTCCTTGGCTGTTACATACATACTGTTACAGTAAAAATAAGTAAAATAGCTGTAGTCGAGTGCCCCGACTAAAAAATAGCCGGTTCCCTTGATTTGGTGTGTTTTCCTTTACATACACAAACTCACACATACACACGCTCTAACATACACACAAACACTACCCTCTAGTACGGCTATTTTCGTCGATTGAGGCTTATGTCGCTTCTCTGCATGACATTTCGTTCATCGAGCGTCGCTCATGTCGGCATTGCGTCAACCTAGCGTGCCTGGAGAGCCGTTAACGTAGTGAGCGGACATCGCCTTGTAAAATACGTCAGTCAAACACATTGTGAGGGGTATAAGGGTGGGTCTACGACAGTCACAAAATCGTCGACGGAACGTCAGCCGTTCTAGAGGGTACAGACGCAATTTCGACAGTCGTAGGCATATCGCGAGAAGCTATCGAAGGCACCAAGTGGCGCGGCGGACGCAAGAAGTACTGCCTTGTTACCACGTTTGATTTCAAGAATGCCTTTAATACGGCTAGTTGGCACTGTATTCTTGAAGCGTTGCAGCGGCTTCGAGTATCCGAGTACCTCATCAGGATCATATGCGACTACTTCAGCAACTGAGTACTCTTGTATGATACTGCAGCAGGAGAACGGCAACGCAGGATTTCTGGAGGCGTACCGAAAGGATCGGTGCTAGGTCCAACACTATGGAAAGTCATGTACGACGCAGTGTTGCGCCTGCCGCTACCTGATGGCTGTACAATAGTGGAATTCGCTGATGACATTGCAGTCATCTCAGTCGCTAAACATGTGGGAGAAGTCGAAGCCAATACAAACGCAGCCATCCGCGAGGTTATCACTTGGCTCGGGGTAAACGGGTTAAGTTTGGCAGCCCACAAGACGGAAACGGTGCTGGTCAGTAGCAGGAAAAAAGTGGAGTCCGCCACCATTGAAGTTGGAAGCTGCTTGATAAAATCAAAACCTGCCATCAAGTACCTGGGCCTAATATTGGACCACAGGTTAAACTTCAAGCAACATCTTGAGTATTTCGGCGAGAAAGCAGCCCGGATCTCAACGCTTTAGCGGGAATGTGTCCAATATTGGCGGACCTCGTCAGCGAAGTAGGATGCTGATCGCAAACGTGGTGAGGTCAGTCATACTCTACGAAGCACCGATATGGGCACTGCAGACGTACCCTCTGCCGGGCAATCTGCAACCGCAGCGGCTTTCCCACCGTTCTAACGCTGCGCTGGTCCTAGAGGCTGACCCGTTAGATTTACTCGAAAGCCTCGAGGAGCGCACCCTATCGCCGGGAAGACCCGCACCTGGGAGAAGATGGAGAACTGCTACAAACAGTCAGGACAACATAATACGACTGACCGTGCGTTTCGACGCACGGGCAAATCGACTTTTACTGACGCAAGCACTGACGGACTGGTGCTTCAAGTCCTACTGTTTAGGTTTAAGCATGAGACGGATCCTTTTGCACACACTTGCAGGGGATCCCAAAAGACCCAGAAGAGCTAAGGTTAGAGATTGGGAGACCATTCATACTCAATGACTTGATGGGTATTCTACTTAGCTCGCACAACAATTGGTCTGCTTTTAGCAACTATGCAGCACAAATAATCATATCCTTGCGTCGCGCTGAAAGACAGCGCAGAATGACTTCAAATTGGAATCTAGTGGAGGCTTTCATGCCAGCTTCCCCTCGTAAAGTTATACTTTGCGGTGGACGGACGGACGGATGGACAGACGGACGGACGGACAGACGGACATGGCTAAATCGACTCGGCTGTTGATGCTGATCAAGAATATATATACTTTATAGGGTCGCAAATGCTTCCTTCTATCTGTTACATACTTTTGCACAACTTCATGTTCCCCCTTTTCCCATTTTTAATGGGAACTGGGTATAAACATGGACGCTTTTTCCAAAAGTTACAATTTTCAAATGTCCTTGTGCCATAGTAAGCACAATCATTGGGTTATGTCCATGAGATCCGTCCGGGCACACATGTAACTGAAGCTGAGGTAAAAGCAATGCCTGCCTTTTCATGGGTTATTTTGGCTGTGAATTTAACGAATGGTTAGGTAATTATTGATGTCATTGATGCAGAAAACTAAAACTATCGTTGCCATCGATATTTTTAGCATAAGACTCAATATAGTTTCTCATCGAAAAAGCTTTGTGTTCGGTGAAATTAACCCATTCTAGTTCACCTGCAAAATACGTACCATTAATTGTAAGTGAAATGGAATTTACTGTGTTCCCTCTCCCAATTAGTTGGAGTAACCAAGCCCATAGAAATGTTTTGTCAGCACTAAACGCATTGTTCTTTCGTTCGGAGGCAAACTGACCAAATAATGAGGGTAATGCGATACGTATAATTTGGTAGCTTTAAAAAAAAAGCGCGCCAGTTCAATTGCACAACCAAAATAACAGACATTTCTAATGTCTGTACGTATGCGCAATGTATTCAGTGTTCTTTATTTGAACGTTTATTTCCATTTTAATTGCAAATGTCAGCATCATGTTTATTTCTAGGCCACACAAATATTTTTGGTAATGAGCATTTGGTGCATTGCATCGTGAAAAATAACATCAATGTACCAGTTTTCGGTTGCCGTTTAAAGGCCTTAAATACGGCTACCGAATGTTCTCCAATCCTGTTTTTTTTTTCGTTCCATTGTTCCATTCTCGGATTAACAAGCAAGCGGGTCGCGTTTTATATGCCTTTCGTCTCTTTTAGAAGGAATTTTTTCACACAAACACACAGAAGCACAAGAGTTGGCCACATAGGCTCGCACAGTCTGGGCCCCCAGTTGTTTGTGCGCAAATATTTTCTTGTTTTTTGCTGCTTTTATATTTTGGTTAACTTGACTTTCGTCTATTTTCCAACTCGTTGAGGCCGCAAGTCATCATCATTAGCTTTGTGTGTGTGTGTGTGTGTGTGTGAAATTAACTTTAAGCAGCGCCAACTGCACAAACTCTTAAATGTTATTCTTAACCATCCCCAACCACAGCCTTTCGTCGCACATTTCCGTAATTTTTTTAATTAAAACATAATTTATTTATTAGTCGCCTTTCCCGTGCTCGAAAAGTTGAAAACAATTTCATTTAATTAAACGCAGCAGAAAGCAGAAGTTGCCCAAGACGTTTGTGGGCCATGAACCTTGAATGGCTTTGTGCTATTTGTTTTCGTTTTTGGGCAAGTTTAATTGCAAAGTGCAATCATATTACCTTTCTTCTTTCATTTAAATTAAGCCAGTAAATTCGGCTAAATTCGTAGTTTGCGTATCTTTAATGATTCCTGGCGATTTACATACTTTTTTGTACTGAAAGTTCACTTTAAACCACCAAATGGCAACTAACTAGGCCCCTAATCATATTCTTCTTTCCCTGCTCACTCTACACATGTATATTTTTATTTATATGTGTGTGTGCGTGTGTATCTATCCGCTTGGCTAATATAAAACTAAAATAATAAATGACTAAAACGTGACTTGACATTTGAGGCGTTGTGAAATCTTTTCTTTGGCCGCTGCTCTAAAGACTTCCAATTTTAAAGTGAACTAGTGCAGTTTTACGGTCACTGTGCAATAATGAGCAGTTTTGCATGCACTGCTCTAAAGAAAAGCCAATACCACAACCAGCTAGCTTGATTAAGTTGCCATAAAGAAGTCGACTATAAATATAACCAGTGGAAATCAAAAACTTGTTCAATTTTAAAGAATTTAATGAACTGGCACATCATATTCGGCCTAAATTAAGGCCAGTACAAATATTGGATGAATGCCAAATTGCATATGGGACGATTGGACCATCTCTAAAAACTATTTTAAAGTGGTTCAAAAGATACCAGACGGGACATTTTTCTGTAGAGGACGAGCCGCGAGAAGGTTGACCGAAATTTTGGAGCGACGAGATAAACGTAGCCAGAGTTAAAGCTAAGCTGGAAGAAGACTCTCGATAAACATAGGAAACGATTGCTAATGAACTGGGCTTAAGTGCCAGGGCCGTATCTCGAATATTGCATCATGATCTGCTGTACACGAAGATGTCTGCGAGATGGTATCCACGCATTTTAAATACCGCCCTAAAAGAGGCTCGAGTGCATTTTGCCCCATATTTCCTAAATAAATTTGAAAATGGGAAGTCTAGCAACTTTAATAAAGTCGTTACTATGAGTACGATCCGGAAACCGAACAGCAGTTCGTGGTATGGAGCCCAACTGGAGCCAACCCACCCATAAAAGCTAAGTGATGATATCAGTTTACTTCACCAGATCAAAAATTGTAGCTGCTAATCCCCTGAAAAAGGGTCAGAACGGAAAAAAGATTTCAAAAATTTGTTGGAAAACCGAAAGAAAGAAGAATTGCGGCGCTATTTTTTACATCATGACAACGCACCAGCTCACACCGCCGAAACAACAAGTAATTTCATTGCGCTCTCTGGCATCGAAGAAATACGTCCAGCACAATATTCTCCGGATCTAGCACCTTGTGATTACTGGCTATTTCCATATAAAACAAAGTAGGGTTAGTTACACCACTTCTAACTCAAGAACGTCTGGACGTATCATCGATCATTGATTTGTTGGAAGTTAATCCGCCCCGCCTAACAGAATATCTAACAAAATATATTTGAAAGGTCCTAAAAACCTCGAAATTGACTTAAAACATTTAATAAAGGGCGATTTTAGACGGGTAAATAGGATGTAAAGGTCAATCGGTCCAAATAAATCGCGAAATATTTATATTGAGTTTAGATTATCATGAAGATTTAAGAGTTGACAGTTGTGGACTCAAAATAATCGCGAAATAAGCAAAACAGGCACAGAATTACTTGGCTAAGTCGACTCGGCTCTTAAGGCTGATCAAGAATACATATACTTTATAAGGTCGGAGGTGTTTCTGCGTCGAATGTTGCTCAACGTGCTGAAACACCTCCAGCGACCACATTGAACAGATTCTCTACGATTTGTCAAAGATGCCACGTTTCTATACTTGGAAAGATTCATCTAAAAAGTTGGAAGCAAAACGATGCGGTCCCTGGTCATCCAGAAGACGTTCTACTGATGGTCTTGGTCGTATTTATACAGTTCAGCCGAAAAATGATGAATGCTTCTATTTGCGGCTGTTGTTGGTGAATGTTCATGGGCCAACATCACTTGAATCAATACGAACTGTTAATGGTATGCCCAACATTTCCTTCTGCATGTCAAGAACTCAATTTTCTTGAAAACGAAATTCATTGCAATTCTACATCATCATTTCTAAATGCTTCCCATCGAATCCACGGGACCTGTGGAACAAATATAAATGCAAGGATAACATGTCAGAAGACATTTTACATAGAATTCGTGACAGTTCTAGAAATCCCGATCTTGAAGCGAATGAGGAAATGCATAACCAGGCATTGCTCTAGAGTCTAGACTGAAGACATGTGCTAAGATATATGCGGCAGTTTATTAATCAGGTTAGGAATGCCAGCGCCAGATGGTGAAATGGATCACGCATTTAATAGAGAATTGGAGCGTGAACTTAAATATGATCGAGTTGAATTACTTCAATCAGTTTAAACGAACCCCCAATAAAGGGAAACTTTTAAACTATTGAACAAACCACATGGAAAATTCCGAAACACTCCGCAATGGCCAAAGTTTTAGTAGCGTCTAAAGTCATCATTTGGGACGAATGCACAATGGCGCACAAACGCGCATTGGAAGCAATTCACCAATCAAAGTTTTTTGGCTTCGGGTTCGTTTTTATTGGGTCCTAAGTACCCAAGAAAAGTAACTTTCGGCAAAAGCTTCTATATTATTTAATGGACTATTTTAATCAGGGATGCGAACCAATCGGAAATAAAGACCGGTTCGGTTCAGTGGTTCACACAGTTTTTAAACCACTGGTTCGGTTTCTTATATGGTTTTTGGAACCAACCGAAACGCGGTTTCTCGGTTCGGTTCAGTCTAAATTTATTATAAATTTAATGAAGGCCCGTTTCCGTTTTTGCAAAAAATACTGATCTTCCCTCAAATCTGCGCGGAAAGGTTGCGAATTCCTGTTTATATTCTTAGATGCAGAAAATCTGCCAAATCTCAACCCTTAAAGCCTATATAACAATCCGATACTTTCTTAAACTTTTGAAATTACGATAAGTTTAAAAAAATTACAAAAACATATTTCTAGGATCGCCCTAATTTCCACCGAATATAATCCCTACTTAAGGATAACGACCCAAATGTTGCTTCAATCTGTTTGGAAATTATTTTTTTCTGTCTTTTGAAAGTAAGGCAGTCCGAAAAGTTGGCAAAATCGCATTTCTGTTCAAGATCGTCTTTAATTTCGACGAGTCTCAAGCCTTAAAACTTGTCTTGCCCTCAACTCTACGCTGAAAGGTAATTTTCAAATTTCCGAAGGTGAAGAATTCGGAAAACGTTTTAAAAACTCCTTTATTTTCTTGGATGGCCCTTAATTTTACTCTATCTCAACTTTTAAAGCCCTTCCTTGCGTATATCGTCGCGACTTACCCCAAAATCCTGAATTTACCCTGAAATTTTCGGGCTTTTGAAGTTGCAGCAAATCCAAAATGATGTCAAAAACGTATTTTTGTTTCTTCTTAATTACACCGGATCTTACCCTTTTAAGCCCATTCTGAAGACTAAACTTTCAGAAATTTCCTTAAATCTGTTCAGAAAGTAATTTTTTTTTTACTTTTCAAGCTGCAGAAGTTTGAAAAACTATAAACCTAGCTGGGACATACTATTTGATATAAAATTTTTGGCGAAAACTTAAATAAATTATGTACAACAGAAGAAACCCCCCGGGACCGGAATCCCCTTTCGCGAGGCCTGCTTTTTGGTCTAGCTAATCCTTAAAATATAAAAATTTTCTCAGAGAAAGCTATGATGGATTCGTCTATAATGATATCACTTTAAAAGCTGTACTCCTGGCTAAAGTTGGATTAAGGTGAAGAAGCCCGACGGATTAATTAGAATATCGTCCCGTAAAGAAAATGAGATACGCAAACAAGTCGACTAGCAACTTCCAAAGACACAATGGTACTAATAACAGGCATATTAAGAGGTCGATGGACAATTGCTGGAGTTGTACGGGATCAGTTGTTTCAAAATGGTTGGTACATAGATCCAGCATCGATAAGGACTTATCGAAGCAATTCGATTAAAATTCCCAAAATTTGTACGTCTTGAGACTCGTTGGTACACTGAACCGAACCGAACCGTTTTCATTTGTTGTTTTCGGTTCGGTTCTGCATTTTCGAAGGGTCGCCGTATCGGCTTATCAGCTGAAATTAGCGGTTCGGTTCCGGTTTGGTTTGGTTCAGTTCAGAACCGGTTTGCATCCCTGATTTTAATTGATATGAAAGTCAGTTTTTGTGATTTTTTTAATAAAAAATTTAATGCCCAATAAAAAGTACCATTACATTTTTATTTTAGTTTTTCAATATGATACACTTACAAGTTTTATACGAATTAAATAAAAAACTCAAGAAGTACAGAAGCAATACATACAAAATATTGGCGATAAATCTTGTTGTCACATATACAAAACAGAGTTTACTTGTTAGGTTCCCTTATATTCTATTATAATCCTATAACATATAAATATTTCGTTTGGATGTATATCGTTATATTTGCTTAAGTTTATACAATCAGTTGGCTAGAATCAGATTCGATCAAGCCTAAATAGTTTTAGCTTACTAATAATTTTCTTTTATCTAGATAACTAACTAAATGGACAATTCTGGACAAAGGCAACCCCAAAAACCCTTAAAGATTCTTCTTGCTGACTTTGAGCAAAACTTTGAGCAACTTACAAATCGTGGCAAGTTGGCAAAATTTTAGTTTTTTCTTTGTCGTCAGCTAAGCGGTTTATTTCCATGCTGGGCCTTGGCATCGATTGATTTCAGAGCAAATGATTTGCAGCACACAAAACTACGAGCCGAAACCAATGCCACCTGGATTGAGTCTTATCGCTTTACGTCGATTCGCTGGCGCCGTACAGCAGATTGTCCAATTTCAATTTGTTGATCTTATCGCCGCGTGCTCCATGTCCTGGCCGTCCCCAAAACGATTCGAAGGTGTCGAAGTGCTGGTTGCAAAGATCTCGATCCAGCTGCTTGGAAACGGAGACGGAGCGACGCTTTTGGGACATTTGAACATTCAAGTCGTGCAGATAGCGCATATCGGCGGCCGTTTGTATCCTGATTTGGGTTTGGGATTTTTGGTTTGGTTTTGGGGTTCATAGAAGATTGGTATTATGATTTGGTTTTGGTTTTGGTTGGTGAGATTGGGTTTGCTCTTTTGGTTGCTATACTTTCACTTGGATTACAATGGATAGTTTCTTGCTGAATGAGCGGCAAAAGAAGTGGGGTAGAGAAACCATTAACAACACAAAATGACAGACCATAAAGATGGGGGTGGGGACGAATGGGATTTTCAAAATGGCGCAGAGCAAGCAAATGAGAAACGGAACTGATGGGGGGCGAAAATGGGGGATATGACCTAGCGGATGTGCAGGGTCAGCCGCTTGAGGCAGCAGCCCGTGGACGTGACTTGGGGGCAATTGCAACTGCAACACGGCAGCTTGGGCGGCCGCTTCATGTGGCTGATGTTCTTGATGATGCTGTTGATGCACTTATGGTTCTTGGTCTTGTGCTTGGATGCGTACCTATCATGCGAGGGTGTCCTCTTGGTTACATCTGTGCTGGACAGGCTAATGGGTCGATGCATGCCACGTCTGCGTGCCAGCAAGGGCACCAGCTCCACTCCGCCTCCTCCAGCTGTGCTGGCATCGGGCGTGGCAATACTGGTGACTGTGCCAGTGCTGCCTGGACAGTGGCCACGGGACAGGCGTGGACACAGTTTGACTGGCTTACAATCTTGTGGGCTTAAATGATGTACTATCTTGGGTGGCGGTCCAGGCGGCGGTCCTGGCCCCTTCTTAAGCGGCGGCACAGGCTTCTGTGGGCTGTTCATGGCGGTACAGGTGCAGGTGCATTGCTCGCAACAGCGTAACGGCTTGGCCGCCTTGCTGGGTTTTGATTTGCGAAATGTATTCTTCTCTGCCGGCGTTACCGGATTGTCCTGATCCAGTTCCTTGAGCATTTCCTTGTTGGTCCAGCCCTGCAAAGAGAATTACTGAAAGTTAAAGTGATTTACGCCTTGGTTTCAGTTATTATTTAGAAATTTTAGTTTTTCTTAGAAAACCTTCAGAAATGACAAACTAATTTTCCCTTGATCCGGGAAGAAATGAACCTGGAAGGCCCTAGACAACCTGCTTACTTGCTGGGTAAAACATTGTACCTCTGAGCCTCAACGGGAGGTACTCAAGTTGCTGTAAGTATAGTCTGCTCTCTATTTGGGCGGGACTTGCTTATAACCAGCTATACGGACTGCCTGCTGTCTTGTGGTCTCGATTTTCTAAGTGTTTACTTGACCTACCAATGATTTCATAAATGTATGGCCCACTTCCTTGGGACTGCGCCAGGGTTTGCCTCCCGGACCTGCCTTCCCCCAGGGCTCCTTGCAAGGCTAATAAAATGATCATATAAAATGTAACAAATTAGTAATGCCTCGCCCTCTGAGGCGTAATAAATGCCGCTCACCGGCTTTTCCAGTTTGGCCTGCAGCCGCTTCTTCTGTGACGCCAACTTTTCCTGCAGCGGACAATGTGGCTCGCTCTCACTTACGACAATCTTGTCGAGCAGCGGCTTACCCTTGCATGGTGGCGATGGTTTGTATCGCAGCTCTATGTCCACGTGTCCTTTATTGCGAAACGACATTGATGGATGTTCTTTCAGCTGAATCTGTAGGCTCTCACCGTTCCCGCTCTTGGCCAATCCAACTCCCATCCCGGCGCCTGGCTTAAGGGGTACCTCACGTTCACAAATCGTTACGGTACTGCTGCGAGGTCCGCTCTCCTGCAGATGGTGCACGGAATGAGCATGCCCCAGACGACCACCTGGTGGCGGCCCCGGTGGTGGATGATGATGATGATGGTGATGGTAGGCCGCCAATGGATTATTGTGACACTTTTTTGGCATGGTGAAGTAATCGTTGTAGCGACAAGGTTGCAGTGAATTTATGCGGTGGGCGGTGGTCTGTGGATAAAAGGGATGGCTTTGACATTCCTCCAAAGAAAAGTTTTAAGGTTACACTTACCACAGTGGGCGTCGAGTGAAGGCCAACGGCTGTGATGTCCTTGCGGCGTACCTCCATGTTCGGTGCCCCGCCGCCTGGACGTCCCCAGGGGCAGTGTTGCAGGAAGAGATCGTAGTACTGCAGGAAGGTTAAAAAGATTAACTTAGTGCTTGCACTGAGAACAAAATCTTAGCAGAAATATACTCCGTAGTCTTTGTCACAATTTACGTACTAGCTACGGACCCATAAAGTGTATAAATTCTTGATTAGCATCAACAGCCGAGTCGATTTAGCTATGTCCGTCCGTCCGTCCGTATCAACAAACAGATTTCAGCGTTGGTAAAGAGACAGAGGTGGGAAAAAACTTCTTGTACTTGCAGGCAGATAAAGTTTATTTTCAATTCTTTCCAAGCCCCCGCAAATTTAAAAAAAAAGTCATATCTCCCACAGTTTTATAGAAAGAAGGTTCGCACCTTCTGGGCACATTTAGTAATCAGGATAATTTATCGATCCGCCAAGGCATTTGTAAAGATTGGATGAACGACAGACGAGTTTTAAGGAAAACAAACAATTATGATGGGCAGCACCGACCGCAACGGCGATAGGCAGCACTTCACTCACCTTAACGCAAACTTTGTGAGGTACAGAGTACCTTAGTAAAATTGATATAAGTGCATACATTCTTGGAACGAAACTTCGAATGTAGTCTAAAGATAAATCAAATAGGAAATTTGGTTACCCTTAACTTTTCCAAAGACTGCAACCACCGTGCAAAGTTTTGTAATACTCTCGAATCAATAGTTTCCCACACCTTTACAATTGCTTATTTAAGTGCCGTACTGCTTTGAAGCGCCGAATATTCTGGCAGAAATGAGGCCCCGCAGATCCTCAATTGGACTTAGTTCCGAACTTAATGCCGGATACAAAAACTACTGTGGGATCTGAAATATGCCTTGGTATGCCGGAAAATGTGAATGGAAGAGTTATCTTGCTACAAAAAACCCTGGACTCTTCCACAAATGATAAGCTCCTTCATACGTTGTGGGCCAACGACCTGGACAAAAGTACCCTTCGGAATGCTAAGTTAGTAGATTTGGCACCGCCTTTATTTGAGCGTAGCTCATCATTTCATTAGCGGCTAGAATCCTTATGAGCCTCCTAGTGCGCCCATCCACCTTGGGTATTGGTGTCTTGTGTTGATTTTTTGCAATATTTTTTCCGACTTTTCAAAAAGTTGGTTATTGTGTTATGATAGCGGACTGGTAAAACTACGATTACACCAAGTTTAATACGAGCATCATGCGTGGTTTTGAATTTTTATCAGCTCTTAGTGGGAGAGTTCTCTTCCACGGGGCACCTCAAATAAATGTTTGTCACCTCAATCAGTTTTCTAATAGGAGCGTGACCAGATCTTCCTACCATACACAGAAAAAAAATCAATCCGAACCGAAAAAAGATTGATTTGAACCAAGAATCCTAAATTCAATCCCAAAAAACAGGATCACTTTAAGTCGTTCCGGGATTACCCTGCTTTCAATCCCGTTTCGGATTGATATAAGATATTTTTCTGCGATTTGGAGGTAATAACTAGATGAGGAGATGAAAGTGTACACCCAAAAACAAATGTACGTTATTGGTTCATAAGAAATAGCAAAAAAACATATTTTGCTCATATATCAATTTTCCTGAGTATTATAGTCGGGGTTGACCGACTTCTTACTTGTTTTTTATGTGAAGCTTTGTAAAAATGAGTTTGACACTAATCGGGCGAAAATTTAAAGTTGACCCCATCAATTTCCAAAAACTGAAAAGTAACACTCAACAGATTACGATCATTTTCAAACTTTTGGGGTGGTTTTTCCAAAATTTTCAAATCACCTTTTTCATATATCTGTGTTTAGTAGAGATCCTCTAGACCAGGCATGCCCAAAGAAAGCATAGGGCAGAACACTCACCACTACTCACACGGAAAAGCACATTAAATTGGAGGAACAAAAAATTGGAGTTTGCTTGCGCTAACAAAAAAAGAAAAAACCGGTTTGTTCACATCGTTTGCATTGTCGTTTTCTACCTCATCTGCATGTATACCTCTTACTTCCTATCTTCGTTGCAATTAAAAACACAAAACGTAGCCAAAGAGCATAAGTCTGGGCATCGCTGCTCTAGACTCCCCAGCGGCGCAAAAGCACATTACAAGATCGATGTTCTCTCTAACACTTTGAAGGCTGGCAGTCTTCTAGTATCGATTACAAGCCTGTATACTTTTACAAATGCTTGGCCGTTTTCGTAGGCTTCCTGACTTCAAAACAGAGTTGGATGTAATAGGAAAAGTGGGTGTATAACAGAAAACAGTAATCTAAGGCTTAAGATTACAAGTCTATATACTTTTTGGGAAAATGTTGGCGAGGAAATATGCGTTCAGTTCACAAGACGATACACAATTTGGAAATTTGTGTGTGGGCTTGTGGACTACTGTACAACTCCAGACACTTGGTGTTTGAACTTGTACAGCAGCTACCTTAAGCCTTAACTATGATTTACTTAAACATGAGCTGTACAACTTCCAGACTTATGTGTAACTGAATCTACTTTGTCCGTTATGGAGCTGTAATGTATATGTTTAAGACAGCGATGGGCAAGCCCTTGCTCCCATTGCTCCGAAAGTTATTTTACGGCAACAGGCGCCTGCGTGGCATTAAAAATAGCCTCGGTTCTTGGCGCCAGCCGCACACAGTTGTCTTGTTTCGAAGCGAGTTAAGACAACAAATCCTTTGCGCATCAGCGCAGGGCGCAGGAAAATCGCACAAGCAGTTACAAACAGGATGTCGTATAGACACGCAAAATCATTTTCACGCCCAACCGGTTTAGAAACATAGTCAGGGGCGGCAACTATAAGGTCAAGGCAATTGGAAATTGAAGATAAAGCCTATTTTCTGCTCTGTTCAGCACATAAATTGAAACTGGTCATCCAAGATTTAGTGAAAAGATTTCCTCAATATCGTGATGCCGTGATACCCAATTTCATTCAGCTCTGCGCCGCTGGGTCTTTTCTAGAGACCTGCACGAGTAAATAAAATAGTTATCGTCTAGTACTCGCCGAGTACGATTACAAATGAGTACGATACCTACACAGAAAATAAAAATTGTAAGATCTACATTTTCCATCTTTCATTTGAAATCAACTATTTTTATCTTTTTTTAAGTTTTAAAGTGTAGACACTTTTGATTTCAAAAGTAGTAAAATTAACAATGCCGATTCTGATTTCGTAGAAAAATCAAAAATGCTGGGCTTTTAAAATCAAAAGTGCGGGCCTTTGATTTCAAAAAGGCTGACACTTTTGTTGAAGCATCTATTTTAATTTTTGGTTTTACCAACACAAACGTAAATACAAAATTTTTGACATTTTGAATTAACTGTGCGGGTCTTTGATTTCAAAGTGCAGACACCTTTGTTTATTAAAGTAGTAAGATCAACAATGCCGCTTTTGATTTCACAGCAATTAAATAATTTGTCATTTCTACGGAATTCGAAGTTGAGAATTACTATTGTTAGGCAGATGATATAACCAGCATACAAGGCGAGTACAAATAATCATTCGCAATGGCGCCGTCGGCTAAGGCGACATCCCAATCGTGTCAAGTCCAAAGACCCCGAGTTCAAACCCCAGCAGAAGGTAAGTTAAAAGTTTGAAATTAAAGAAATTTATATAATTCGTTGTTTTTTAGAAGCAAAACATTTAGTGGGTGGGTCATAGCTTTTCAAATCCGAGAGGTCTCCCCTTTACCCGAAAGAAAACTAAAAATTGTTTATGATTTATTTTCAAGTGTACAAAGTGCAAGTCGTGATTGTGAAGTTGATTTATCCTCTATCGATTTCATAGTAGCCTATTTATGCCTCAGACTCAGTTGAGTGTGCCACTCCGTGTGCGCACTGTTATTTACGGAAATTGGCGAAACCCCCCCGTTCCCTGATTGCCAGGTCTTTGTTTTGTAGGTTGTTGTTATAGTTGCAACAAGGAGCAATTTTGATTCACCCATATTTGGGACGGCCCGTAACTCAGTTGCAGCCGCCTTATGGCCAAATAATCAGCCAGAACTCGAGTCACGCAAGGGAGTCAGAGCTCAGTGAGTGCCTAACTTGGTTCTGGTTGGGACACTCGTTTTGATTTGATTACTGAAGTCAAAATTGTCAAAGGGTTTGTTGAACCAAATACCTCATGGATTTATTACGCTTGGCTTGGCATAGGTCTTTGAACTCATCGCGTGGGTGCCGGATGTTGTTTTCAAATTTTGGTTCCGTAAGGTACAAGGCTTAAGTTCATTTTCGATTAGATCGTGAATATAACAAGTTGTATATATATGTACTCTGGAACTATTCGATTTCCCATTTTCAGCTTAATACAGTATATTTCTGGATATAAGACCTAATTTTGAGAAAAAATGAAGGAAAAACAAAAAAGAAAGTCGATCAAGCCCAACTATAACATACTCTGTACCTGTGAAGTGCTGCCCATCACCGTTTGTTTTCATTATAACTCGACTATCGCTCATCCGATCTTTACCGTTCATTTGGCGGATGGATAAATAATCCCGATTACTAAATATGTCCAAAAGAACGAACCTTCTATCTTTAAAACTGTGGGAGATATGATGTTTTTTCCAATTTGCGGGGGCGGGAGGGGGCGTGGCAAAAATTGAAAGTAGTCTTGATCTGCCTGCAAGTATAAGAAACATATGTCCGATACATGTCAAAACTCTATCTCTTACCATCTCTGAGATCTGTTTGCTCTTACGGACAGAAGGACACTTTTGCACAAACTCAATATACTCTGTGTACCTCTGCTACAAAGTGTACAAATTTAACGGAACTGCAGGCCTGCTTAATGTGGCAAATAGCTATTATAAAAGTTAAAATTCTCAAACTATATCGGCATCGAAAATAAAAAAGAAACAGAATGAATGCTCGGCTGTCTGACTAAAAGTACTTTTGCTATTATAAAGCTTGAAAAATCTCATACTATGAAATTGGATTAAGAAATTATCGATGTAGCGTTCGTTGAAAAAAACTTAAAATCTGACAAGCGCAATAATTTTTCTGGCATTTACAGCTTCTCATTCGCACTTTGGCACTTCCACCCACCTCCTGTTTGTCCTTTTCCTTGCGGGCACATTCCTCAGCTTTCCGCCGCCGCCACATGCGTAAACTCTCCTCCGCATTCTTGCGCTCAACTAGGCGCTTCTTCTCATCACACCACATCAGGGGATGTTGAATGTGGTCATGGCAAAAGTTACCTCCCATTTCATCGCTGGTCGTCATGCTGTCTGTCTATTTGTCCGGGACCTGGGAAAGCGGAAGTAGCGACGCGTTCAGCAAATGCCGCGTAACTGAAACAGTCTCGTGCTCAACCCAAACTCAATGAGCCACACAGTTGGCTGAGCTGATCCAGCCGTGCCAGGCACGGAGGCTCAACTTTTTGGCCCAAAACCACTTTGGTTGTCTAGGCAGCGTCGGCTGGCTATTTATAGCCTAGGTTAAGGCGGAATCGGGCTGCACGTGAGCACGGGGAAGGCGAGCATCTGTCCTTGAAGTTGTTGTTGTTTGTCAAGTCGAATCAAGGCAGGACGGGATTGCATTCCCCTCTGCGTAACGGCAAAGTTGTCGGGGTCGCTGCTAATTTTGTTGGCCATTTAAATATTTTGCCAGTAAACGGTTCCGGGCGTAACGAGTCTTGGACATAAAATAAATTTATTTTGTATCACGCCAAATTGTGTCATGGCTGCCTCAAGTTAACCCAAATCCATGCGGTTGTATGGATTAAAATGGAAAGCTTTCAGAAGCTATCAATATTGTCAGAGGAACACTTGCGTGTGTTGAGGCAAAACTCTCGGAAGTTTAACGTTAAATTCACTTAAAATCGGTGCGATGTTGCACTGCAAGCGCATTTATTTGTTTGCCCCAATTCCGATATCAGCACCCAGTCACGTCCAAAACTATTTCACTAGGTCGGCGTGGTCATTGCTGCTGTTGCTGCCGTCGATTCTTTTGCCAATATGCTGCACATTTTGCTTTTTTTGGCTGCCTTTGAAGCATGTGCTTAATGTTTGTTTGATATGTCCGTATCTTAATGTCTTTACACATTTAAACCAATTCGTTCAGTGCTTAAAATGTTACACTTTCAGTCATTTCCATATTAAATCCAAAAAAAGGAGAAAAACTAACTTCGGCTTGTCTTAAGTTTGCAAAAGAATGTAACAGCCCGAAGGAAGCATCTCTTACCATATAAAGTATATATCAGCGATGTTCAAGAAGAGCGAGGCCAAAAAGTGAGAGTGTATTGGTGTGCGATATCAAAACGACACAGCCCAGCTTTGAACTGCCCTGATCGACGTCTGGGCCAAGGTATACCTAACAAGGTAGCCGCACTTGCTCTCTCACCGCCTCTTATATAAATGTCAAAATGAGCGAGAGCGCTGGTGCCAAACAAAATTAAGAGGCAGAACACAAAAAATTCATCCAAGGAGATGCTTCGCTCGCGACTGTTGTTCACGGACTGACACTAAAGTATACCTTGGTCTGGGCATCAAATGTAAGCAAAGAGAGCGCTGCTGACGCTCATATGCCCGACTTCGGCATGCGCTCGGCTCGTGTGCGTGTAAATCAGGGTTCCCCAAGAAAAGAGGCTCTCTGCCTCTCTCTGTCTCTCTCTATCACACTTTGAGGCTTTGCTTCGGCACGCATTCGGCTTGAATCGTCGAATGTGTTCGGCCCCCCGGGGCATGGCTGGGGATCACTGGTGTAAATAGCCGATTGCGCTCGGCTCCTTGGGGGCTATGGAGGAACATCGCTGGTGTATATATTCTTGATCAGCATCGTCAGCAGAGTCGATATAGCCCTGTCCGTCTGTCTGTCTGTCTGAAGTTTATTTAAATTTTTTGCCAAAAAACAATTTTATAAAAAGAACGAAGAGGGTAAAGTGATTATCATATCTCGCAAATAAGTGCTAATACTTTTTAACTTAACTTCTGCCTATATTTGTACGCCTCCCTCAGATAAGAGATTAGAGTGGACCAGTTGAATCCGTTCAGTAAGTCAAGCATTTCCGTTGTTTCTAGGGTCCATTTTCCGAGGTGCAGTGCACGGTGCTCACCTAATATCGGACATCTCGCCATGAAATCGTCTCTTAAATAGTTTATCTTATATAAGCTGAAATTGAGGCGCTTGTATGTGGATCGGGTGTCACTCTCTCTTGCATGCCGTTCAAAATCATTTTTTCTACTTCGTCAATCCTCTGTAACAGTTGCATTTGCCATGTTTCTCAGGTTCTGCTGTCATTTTCATATGTCCTTATGTTGTAGTCTCTTGCCATAGTATCCCATTCAGGAAAAAAATGTGAAAGTTGTTCGACTATAATTCTTGGGAGCCGTGACGAGTCCATCAGCATAGCTTTGTTAATATATTTAAAGTACAGCTGCAGGGAGCATGAAACAGTGTAGGTAGTCCTGTTCCGATTATATATGACGTAGTTTGGAGTATTTAGGGGTAAGTAAAAGATCTTTTTAA
Source organism: Lordiphosa collinella (assembly GCA_018904265.1). Classification (NCBI taxonomy): domain Eukaryota; kingdom Metazoa; phylum Arthropoda; class Insecta; order Diptera; family Drosophilidae; genus Lordiphosa; species Lordiphosa collinella. The sequence goes on from JAEIFV010000774.1 coordinate 52,124, forward strand.
TGTAGAAGCGAAGCAATCGCTCTACATCTTCGAAACTGCTTAATCCCCAGACTGAGGCCGCATAACATACAATTGCCCTGGATGTGGCACAAAAACAGCTTATATTTGGTGCTGTTGTTAACTTTCTTCTTCCCAAGAAGATGTTTCCAAGTGCTATTAATAGCGACTTTAGCGTCTGTCAATTTCTGTGCCAAATGTTTCTTAAATGACATATTGGAAGTCAGTAACACGCCTAGGTATTTGTACTCATTTACTGTTTCAAGCAAAACTCAATTTAGTATCCATTCGTTCGCTTTGGCTCTACGTCCCCTTCCATCCTGAAGGACTTGATGTTTATCCGGAGACTCCACGTCTGACAGTAACTATTTAGAGTATCAATCATTTGTTGCATCACCTGTGGAGTTTCCGCCAATAATACCATGTTGTCGGCATACATCAGAACCTTGATTCGTTCAGATCCAAACTCTACACCTCCGGGAAGATTCGCAGCAATTTCATCCACATACAGTGCAAATAGTAGTGGACGCAACGGGTTTTTAATATGAATTTTTTAAATTTTTGAGTTGGTACACTTACGTATTAACCCATATCTCAATTCACAAAAGTTAGATAGAGTCGACCAAGGAATAAATCGAAAGGTTATTAAATTTCCAATAATCCAGTAGAACATTGTTTTTAAATCGGATTTGTAGTTTGAATTCTATGAGCAAAAATATTAGAAAAAACTAATTTTCGTTCAAAAGACTATCAGGCCTGTTCCGGTTTTCACATATTTCTTCGATTTCAAATGAAAAGTCAAAATCCGAACGATTTGGTTTTAGCTGTTCTGATACTCGAACGATTTGCAAAATTCGAGTGTTTCATTTCCAAATTGTTTCCGTTGACTACACTTTCACCTTAATCAACTGGGGAATCAAATCAATCCAATAAATAATCACGACAAAATAGTATTGATAGTAGTTGAATATAGGTGTTTCAAAAATGTCGTATTTTTTTAGATTTTTTAGAAAAGGGCATTTTATTAACATTTTCGCCAGCGTTTCAGAAACAAGTCTAATCAAAACCAGAACAGTTTTGAAACAAAATATGTGAATTCGATTAAATGGATGGCACGTGGCAAAAATTGAAGCAGTAATCATAAAAAGTTATTAATTTTTTATTAAAAATAGATTTTTTGTAAGGGACAAAATGTAAAATTGCAAAAAGTATCTAAAATACACTAAACAATGGTACAAAATTAACTTTCAAGCCATTAAATTTTGCCGCCTTTATGTACAAAATCGCATGGAATTACTTTTGAATTCATCGGCAATCCCTGTTCAATGTGAATTCAAATCTTGAGTAAATCTATCGAATATTCGAGCAAATTTAGTGAAAGCAATGGTTGAAATGTTTTAAATGGAACTCAGCAAGGAACTCGGCGAATTAATAAATTGCGTCTCCTCTAAACTGTTGTAATAGTGATTAAAAGCTTACTTCATTCATTGGACAAACGCAACAATTTGTGGGCTTTTTTATTAAACTTAGAACGATGATAGATTGATGAGTTATATTAAACAAAATGTATTGGAAAACAATTACTAAATGAGATGAAAACCTTCTCCATTTTCCTTCTTCTTAACTTAGGCGGCATTTCCATCGACCACAATCTGGAGTATGGTGCGACGCTTGGAATCGTACGAAAATCCATTGGAGCGAAACAATTCCGAATCGTAGAATGGCTTCAGATTGTTGATATCCAGCTGTTTGGCTCGCTCAATTAGATCTCGTTCCATGATCTCGACATGGGTGGCTCCGGGGCCATCTTTGCAGCGTATATAGGCCAACTGGTCCAGCGTTAGCTGGCGGAGTATGAAGAACAGCAGCTCAGAGTGATCCTTCTGGAAGGCTAAATACTTTTGGAATGTACTGCGCATCTTCTTCATGACGCTGAACTTTTGGGCCTCGATAAAGCTTTCCAGCATCATGCGAATGGCCATGCTGACATCAGCCTCGAGCACATTCTCGCGCAGATGCAAGCGAGCATGGGCCTCGGACATACGAATGACGCTCTCGATGTGACGCACTGTAATGGGCAGCGAGCCGGTGGCAAAGGACTCTTGACGCAGCTGCGAATACATCTTGGCAATTTTGTCCTCGTCGATGTTCTGAAAGGGAAATATTTGGTAAATGGAAATCGAGATGAGTATGAGATATGAGATTACTGGAACATGAAAATTAACCAATCAAAAAAAAAATATTGATATATTCTCATCTCACTCGAAGACTATAAAAGAAAGTATTATGAAAACGGCCGTCTACACAGCCACAGCTACTGTTCATGTTCATATGTATTCTCTGTTGAATTTTCTGGATGATTATTGAACTATAATCAAACCTCGACCTTGAGCCTGCTAACATTCACTTTGAGTAATATGAAAATGTTACACAATTTTTAACACGATACAGGGAATATTTCTGCATCATTAACTCAAAAATCCTATTTTTTGACTTTTGACAGAGTTGAAGTCAGTGAGCGATATGTCTTACTTTTTTCCCAAAAAATGTCTCCACTATCTAAGATTCCGTAATCTAAGCTTCGACCCAAATCCTTAGGTTTCATAACTGAACTTTCAACGGGTTTGAGCCCCCCGAACTAAACCTTCTACAGAATTTCAGAGGTTTGCCGTCTTGATATTTCGTAGTGTTTTGGAGCTTTGATCCCTAGATTTTGAACTCAGAAAGTAGTTTTTAAAAAGTGTAAATGACATATAAGGTACCTTAATGAACCAATAATTATTATAAAGAAATTGCTATTTGTTGAAAACATCGAAAATATTTATATCAAAATGATACTTGTTCGATATCGTCAATAATATCGATATAGATATTTTCAAAATATCCGGCAACCCTAGTATGAGGTCACTTACGGTTAGCTTTGGTCGTATATTCTCCTTGGCATAGACTATGTACTGTCTGAGCAGATCCTGCGGTATCTCTTCCACTGTCTTTAGCTGCGGTTCCTCCAGTTCGGGCTGTTCCTCCTCGCTGGGATGATGCTTCATGTGCGAGTGGACCACAAATTTCGCCAGGTGCTGATCCTGCATGGGATCAAATTCATCCTTCACCACACACAGGATATCGAAACGGGACAGAATGGGCTCCGAAAGATTCACATTCTCCGAAAAGGTCATGGAGGGATCATAGCGACCCCCAATGGGATTGGAAGCGGCTATGACCGTGCAGCGAGCCTGCAGAGAGGTGACGATGCCCGCTTTTGATATAGAAATGGACTGCTGCTCCATGGCCTCGTGTATGGAGGTGCGATCCTGATCGTTCATCTTGTCAAACTCATCGATGAGGCACACGCCCTGATCGGCTAAAACCAAAGCGCCCGCCTCCAGAGTCCACTCCTTGGAGACGGGATTGCGACGCACATAGGCGGTGAGACCCACAGCGCTGGCACCCTGGCCCGTGGTGAAGACGGCGCGCGGGGCAATTTTCTCGGTGTACTTGAGGAACTGCGACTTGGCTGTGCCCGGATCACCACAGATCAGCATGTTGATGTCGCCGCGCACCTTGTGCTTGTCGCCGGGATTCTTGGACTCGCCGCCGAAGAGAGCCAGGGCCAGAGCCCGCTTTATGTAGTCATGGCCGTAGATGGAGGGCGCCATGGAGGCCACCACACGTTCCGCTATACGCGGATCCTTGCTCAGTTTCTGTATGGTGGCTATGTCCTCATCCGTCAATGACTGCACCACCTGCTTGGAGTCCTTGACGACCACATGGTTGGCTATGATGACGGTGGCAAACACCGGGAAGCCCTGATCCGTGTTCAGGGAGCCATCATAATTGTTGGTATAGATGCCGGTGACCTCCAGTTCATCACCCGGCTTGCACTGATCGCACAGATCCGCCAGCAGGATGACATCCTTGCTGCGCGGTATACGACCCGCTGGGATGCGACCCGGCGACTCCTGCAGCGTGATCTTCTGGTAGTTGCGATACAGAGTCTGCTCCATGTTAATGGAGAAAGGTCCCATGCTCTGGCACTCCGGGCAGGAGCCCGGCTTGACCTCGGTATTCTGGCTCTGGACGAACGGGCCCAGCACATAGCCGCACTTGACGCAGTCGTACTTGATCACCGACAGCTGCGGCAGCACACCCGTGGTGGCCGTCACCACGCCCAGGGTGCGCACCAGCTGATTCAGATGCAACTTGCGGAAGGTGCGCAGCTCCTCAATCAGCGGCAGCTCCGAAATCCTCACATGAATCTCGGTGGTCACCCGCTCGTAGGTGGGGAAGATGGACAGCACCATGTCCTTGGCCACCTTGTCGAAGATCTCCAGCATCTGGAACGGAGCCTCGGGCAGGAAGTAGGCCAGCACGTGCTCCTTGTTGGCCAGATCCGTGTAGGACACCACGAAGGAGGATCGGTTCTGCTCGCACATGCGCCGAATGCGGTCCCGGTACGTGTACGCGCCGCGCTCGTCCACAAAAGTGCGCAGGAAGGATTGGAAGCGGTGGGCTATCTCCGTGCGCGGCCCCAGCATGCTCACCCACTCCTTGGTCGAGTGGCCCTTGGTGTCCTCCAGATTCTCAATCGACTCAATCATCTCTGCGTCCTCCACCTCGCCAGCAGCCGCCTTTTCGCCCGCCCGGCGCTTGGCCCGGGGTCCCACCTCGTCATCATCATCGTCCGACTGGCCAAAGCCCAGTTCGCGGTCGTCGCGATGCACGCCGGCGGCACGATCCCGCCTGCGCATCTCCGACTCGGCCGCAAAGCGCTCGCCCTGCGACATCTCCGAGAAGTCCTCCTCGTCGTCCAACATCGCCGGATCGTAGTGATCCAGCTCGGGCATCGCCCGATAGTCGTTCTCCATGTTGTCGCCGAACAGTTCCTCGCCATCCTCCTCCTCCGCTTCGTCGCGCACCGTCTGATCGCCCAGGATCTCATCCTCGTTCTCAAAGGGCTCAAAGTCACCCACCGGCGAGGTCATAGCTGCTCGGCGATCGGCCGCATCGCTGGGTGTGTTTGGGGGCGGCGAACTGGGATTATCCATGTTGAGTGTGTATGTGATCAGATGAGGGGCTTAAGTCGTATAAATGTTTTTGATTCTCCAGATATCCCGATCTAGTTTGTTGTGAAGCGTGCGAAAAGCGCGGGAATAAGTGTTGCACAATGCTAGTATTGGTAAGCGTACACTTTCAATAACATTGATAGTTTTTGATATCGATAGTTCTATTTCAGCTGTCACGGCGGGAGCTAGTGTTGGCAACTTATTTTCAAGCCAAAAACTCAGTAGTGGTATTCCTGAAAGGGACTTGCTTTCGATTTTTTTTTTTTGTGGGGGGGTGGCCCGGGTTTTTTTTTTTTTTTTTTTTTTTTGTTTTCTTAGTTTTCGGGCAGAATACGAAGTTTTACAATGCTTGCCACTTAACAAGAGCTAATTCAACTAATTATGTAATTGATTACGTTCAAGGGCAGTGACTTCTGCCATTTGACAGAATTAAGAGGAAAAGGCAGGACAAAATTGTAGAAGATTTTGTGACTCCCAACTTTCTAGCAAAGTTATGCAGATATGTAGTCCGAACATTTTTTTCGAAGTCAAGCACAAGTTCCAAAATCTCGAGCACTTATGACTCCGTCCACTTTAGGCCGCTGGTGTATTTATTTAATTCAATAGGCCCTAAAATGCAATCAATAAATAATCATTAAATTACTCCAATTTGAAATGCAATAAAATTTAAAACTTCTTATATAATCGATTTAAAACCGCAACGCGGGGGCGTAGAAAATGGTCACACTTAAATAAAATCAAATCACTGCTCAGGTTCTAAGCAGTGTTGCCAACTTTTGTCGAGAAAAAATCTATTTTTGACGGGACGGAAAACAAGCTATTGAAAAAGCTAAAATTACCCATTAAAATAGCTTCTTCCTCGCCTCATCCTTGCCGTAGGCCTCGGTAGGGCCATAACGTAACTTCGCCGTTGTTCTTCCATTTCACTTAACGTGTCATTATATACGTTCACTAAACGTATTTTCCCCAATATATTCAACGGAAATTCTGCCAAAATGGGAACAATGCAATGCTTTGTTTTTTGCTTGAAAAAATGTGAAAACCGACAATTTGTCAATTTGTTGAATAAGACTGATATGGTCAGGTAACCTGAGAACAATTATATTGCTTAATACGATTAGGGTATTCACCCCAGTTGAACTGTGGAGTTGTTGAATTGAGGAATTTTTAAATTTTTCAACAAATCAAAAACAAGATGAATAAAACATAACAATACTACTCACATGTTTATAAAGAAATGTAAAATTCCTATACTCAACAATTCAGTAGCTCAACGATTTTCTTTTTTATAGTTTGGCAATAAATTTCTCAAAATCTTATTTTATCAATATCAGTATCTGGTAAAAAAAAATAATCCATTCTTTAGCTAATTGATAGCCATCAGATAGAGGGCCAGACTCCAAGACATTTTTGTTTGAAAACTTTCGACATTTTTCTCAATCGATCAATAAACTTGGCATGCACTTAGAAATGACAGATTGCTGAGCGTTGGAGATTGCAATCAGAGTCTGTAAATGACTGAGAGAGTTGACAAACTATCGATTTACTTATAAGCTTTAACTCAAAATCTAAAATAAAGGTGATAAAAAGCCGAAATCACTTTTTAAAAGGCCAGAATTCCCGCTACCCGCTGTTTTAAAATTTTTCCCGCAATTCTGTTTTAAGAAAAGCCAGATTTGACGGGAAAAATGCCAAACTGGCAACACTGGTTTGGTTGTAAGTGAGCGCTATTTCGGCTTTTCCAACTCTGTCGAAGGTCAGAGTTGCAACCTTCGAACGTCAGCGTTGCAACCGCAAACATTTTTTGTTGCCTATGTCATTACGTTGCCTATGGTGAAAGGAGGCAGGTCAGTTTCTGAAGTGCTAAATATAGTTTGGTCGCCTTTGTATATCCTTGCTTCGGTTTTTTCGGGTTTTTTTTATTAGAGAACAACAGGTAAGTCTCTGGCCGGGCTGGTCAAACTACCCTTAAAATAAAGAAATGGCCGACGTCGGAGCGTCAGCAACCGACGCGTCGGTCAATAAAAAATGCAAGAAAAAGTAATGAAGGGAGAGTATTGCTTGAATTACCAAAAAAAATGTAAAATGTTTGCATTTAGATTTTTCGGTTATATGGAAGGTGACAAGCATATCAACGGTTACTAGATCAGGTTTGAGGAAAATCGGAATTGCTTAAGCAGTTAAAACCAATTGCTCAATGCGAAGTGGATTCAATTCGTCGAAAAGAGACGACCTGATCTAGTAGCCATCAGACAATCTTCTTACTACTTTTCATATGAATCAGTGAACTTTAAACTAGAAAAAGCAACGTTTACACGAAAACCGACTGGGAATTCGGAACAGGCCCAAGTGACTCTGATATACCAGTCGGAACTGATAGCTTGGAAACTGTACTTCTTTTCCAGACATTAATTCGAATTAATCACTTGTTAGATAAGGTACAAGGTCAATAGTGCGTATTTTTACCTGTTACCTCTCTATTGTTTTCTATTCGTTATCTGAAAATCTCTTCACGCTCATATTTCTAAGCCGATATCTTGCAGATGGAGTTTGCTTATAATGGGCTATTCGCACTGAGCTCATAAATAGCAACTGAACACTTTTGCCTTTGCGGTCTGCTCAATAATAAAACCGAAAAAAAACATGCATGCTTGCTCTCGCTCTGAGCAGAAAACTTCGTTTCTCCTTGTTTTTGTTTTCAGTTGACTGTTCTCAGTTGAGCTTTTCTTGTTTTGCTCATTCAATAACAATTTATAGACAGCGATTCGACTGAGCGCTCGCACATTAAGAGTCAGGAGATGAGCAAAAAGCCGAACGACTTACCTCAAAGAGTCTTTTTTTTCTTTTATATGTGGAAACAAATCCATTGGTTGTTCGTTCATGATTGCGATGTGAACGGTTCATCTCGTTTTTTCAAGGGTCCGTAAATAACTTATTTTTGTGAACGAAAAACGGTCAATTCTTATTTGCTTTGCTCAAAGGGTCACATTTTGATTTTAAAATAACTGTATAAATTTTTGGACAACATGAAAACGGCAAACCATGAATGCATTAAACCTTAGATAAACTTTAATAGTCTTTAAAAATATTCTAATATATAATCTTCTCTCTAATAATTGACTGCCTTATTACAGATAATTCAAAAAATGAGAATAACCTTATCTACGGGTTTTATAGCAGTAAGTAGTACCAAACGGAGAGAGGAGCGTTTCAACAATTAACAAACCTTTCTTCTCTCCAAACCAGCGGATTATGGATGGCGAGTATGTGCCCAAACCGGTGCTGCAAATTTTGCTCCTCAAGGAGATCGGCAGACCCGTCAAGGAGCGGTATCGCATATTAATATCGGATGGCGAATACTTAAATAATTATACCATGCTGGACCCTAAATTGAACGAGTTTGTACACAACCGGGAACTAGACCAGTTCGCCATAGTGCAGGTGGACAAATATACGGTTCTTAGAGAGACCGCCAAGTAAGTGCAAAGAGAGTATAATTATGTTTATGTGAAGAAAATGGCTTTGTTTTTCAGAACTGTTCTGAGTTTCGAAGAGCTGAAAGTACTTAGGTTGGGCAGAGATGTGAAGATTCCAGTCGGTAAACCCATCTGGTTTAGGAATGCACCCAAAGTCAAAGTCATGGGGCCACCTGCAACCACTCTGGTGAAAAAGAATCGTGTGTGTAAAAATAACAACAACAGTAAGACCAACTTCAGCTTGTTCACTTCTCTATCTATTTAACTATTTCTGTAAATGCAGGACTCACTCATGCTACATTAAGACTGAATCCTTATCAAAACAAGCCGAAAGTCAATTTGCCCATCCTCTGCACGACCGCAGCACGCTCTTTGATCAAGAACAAGATCCTCAATATTCAGCGTACAAAGTTGATGTTAAACTGTAAGTTCCACACTTGTACTATGCTAGAATTAAGTCTATAATTAAGTCAAGAGAAAGCCAAGAAGACAAAAAAAAATGTATTTGTGCCTTATCTCTCTCACTTTGTTCATGCTATCGTCATCTACTTTCGCATTGGGAAATCTTATGTACATTCAAATCCGAATGAAAACACCGTCGCTAAGGGTTTAAAGTCCATATAAAACAGACATCCAATGATTAACAGTGCAATTTTCAAAAGGCGATCAAAGCGCCCTTTTCTCATGTTCCATTTCTTGCAGATTCAGGTGGTAAGATTTCATTTTATCTTTATCAGAAGACTTAACACTTATACTCTCTGAGGTATAAGTCGTTCTTGAGTCTCGGATAGCTCACTGCTACTTAGCTCGATTGGAAATAGAGTAACGGGTTTTTGACACCGTTTAAGGAATCGGTACACATAGGCCATGACTCTAAGAGCCCGGCCAAATTCAAAAAATCGCTCAATCAAAACGAATTGTGAAGGCAACTTTGCCAAGATGCATTTGACTGGGCGAAGCTCTTCCTCTGTTTCATGGACTGATTCAACAGGGGATGGCCATTCATCTTGAGGCAACTGCAGCCATTCTGGTCCATGCCCCAAAGACTATTTGCAACCAGATTCTCAGCAGGTACACCTCTACTGGCGAGATCAGCAGGGTTGTTCTGGGATCTTACGTGTGACCATGGTAAAGAATCATTTATGCTTTTATTAGAAAATTCCTTCGCGCGTCGAGTATCACTATTCTCCCGCCAGATATAGCATTTTTAAGGCTACTCAAAATTCAGCTACTAACGCATTGAAATATCGATATATGTATAATTCACAATCGAACTAGTTCACACTAACACTGACTCTGTTTATTGCACTCAGCCCTTCCCGCCTCTTCTGGCTTCATACGAACCAACCCTGGCCAGAGAGCAGCACGCACAAAGTTGAGATTATTGCAAGCAGAGAAATCATTGGAATTGCGAAAATTTGTGAAATTAAATACAATGTCACTATCCACGGGAGTAATTGCGGTAAGTATTTGGAATCCATGTGCAAACTGTCCAACTAATTGCGGCCCCAAACACGAACAGCGCATTATGCACGGCGAGGATGTGCCCAAGCCGGTGCTGCAGATTCTGGCCATCAAGCGGATTAACAGCAACGCCGACTCGGAGCGGTATCGCATATTGATATCGGATGGCAAATACTTCAATAGCTATGCCATGCTGGCCACTCAGTTGAACCAGATGCAGCACAACGGAGAGCTGGACGAGTTCACCATCGTGCAGCTGGACAAGTATATGACCTCCATGGTGGGCAAAGAGGGAGCGGGCAAGTGAGTGCAAGTTGATTCTTTATTTTAAAAATGTTGCATAAAAGAAAAACATACATAGTTCATTGGCATGGAATATTTCAGTCTGCCAAACTCAGCCTCACTTTGAGGATGCCAGCCAATTGCGAAAACATCGTTCCTCTTTGGTGGCAGTGCTGGTCTAAGTGAACTCGTTTATAATATTTCGCCGCTATCTCAGCGTCTCCTTTAAGAACTCAACTGGAAAGTGCCAGTTCTCACCGTTTAGAACAGCCAGGTATTCTCCTTTGTTACTTAGTGAACGACCCAATATAAGTAAAGTGATGTTTCAAGGTTTGAATGTAGAGTGGGTGGAGCCCAGTTTCAAGGTGAATTGCGTATGCTGGGGTACTGTTCGGGAGACGAAACATTTTCTTTATGTAGAACCGCAGCAGTTGCTCCACCTCATCGTAGTAGTTACTAGTACTTGTCCTGCATACACATTATCTCTTTGGCGGTTGCTTCAAAATTGATATAAGTGCGAGAAGCGATGTCCATGTGCTATTCAGCGCCTTCTTTGGATCTGGGAGTTTTTGGGCAACTTGTTTCGAGAAATTCATATTAGGTGTGTTACTCCTAGATATGTGAATCGCTTTAGCATCCACCGCTCATCATTTGCTGTTCACGGTTGAATATCGCTTTCTGAATCCAGTCTGGTATTCACTTAATATGCTGATTTTTCACCCAATCAGTTAAGCGTGCTAGTAAGATCTCTGCAAATGTTTTCATTATTGCGTTTCTAAAAGAAATGCCTCTATCGTTTGCTGGATTCGTTAGGTCACCTTTCTTTGCGATTGGAAAAATTATATTCTTACGAAAGCTAACTGGAATAATTCCGCTATCAAAAATATCGCTATACACGGCTGTCAGGCGTTCAATAAGTTGTGTTGGAGTATTTTTAAATAGGGCACTCTGTCTTCTCCAGGGGCCTTGTTGTTTTTTGCATTTTTGAGTGCTTGTTGTACTTCTTCCATTGATATCCTACGGTCCATTTCGATCGATGATCTGAGGAACCGCAATGCTTATGTTTTTGTTCAAAGTGAATAAAATTGACTTCTTTTCTCTAGGCGCGTTCTGATCATCACCGAGCTGAAGGTACTTAAGGCTGGCAGCGATGTGAAGAGTAAGATTGGTGAGCCCGTCACCTATGAAAATGCGGCCAAGCAGGACACAGCACCCAAGGTCATGGGACCGCCCTCTACCAGCTTGGCGAAGAAGGAACCTTTGCATAACAACAATAACAACAACAACAACAGCAGCAGCTCTAGCATGAATACCACTCTGAATGCCGGACTCACCCATCCCATATCTAGCCTGAGTCCCTACCAAAACAAGTGGGTAATCAAAGCCCGCGTCACCTCCAAGTCATCCATACGCACTTGGAGCAATGCCCGCGGTGAAGGCAAGCTGTTCAGCATGGATCTGCTTGATGAGTCTGGGGAAATCCGGGCCACTGCCTTCAAGGAGCAATGCGATAAGTTCTTCGATCTCATCCAAGTAGATAGCGTCTATTACTTCTCCAAGTGTCAGCTGAAACCGGCCAATAAACAGTACTCTCAGCTGAAGAACGACTACGAGATGACTTTCACGGGCGAGACCGTGGTGCAGCTATGCGAGGACTCCGAAGACAGCAGCATTCCAGAGATCAAATACGATCTGGTGCCCATTTCCCAGGTGGCCAGCATGGAGGACAAGGCCTCGGTGGATACAATTGGCATTTGCAAGGAGGTGGGTGAGCTGCAGTCCTTCACCTCGCGCACCACCAACAAGGAGTTCAAAAAGCGCGACCTTACCCTCGTCGACATGAGCAATTCGGCCATTAATCTGACCCTTTGGGGTGATGATGCGGTCAACTTCGATGGTCATGTGCAGCCTGTCATACTGGTCAAGGGCACGCGCATCAACGAGTTCAATGGCGGCAAAAGTATCAGCCTGGGCGGTGGCTCCATTATGAAAATCAATCCAGACATACCCGAGGCGCACAAGCTGCGTGGCTGGTTCGACAATGGCGGCGGCGACAACATAGCCAACATGGTGTCAGCTCGCACTGGCGGCGGCTCTTATGCCACTGAATGGCTGACTCTTAAGGATGCGCGTGTGCGTAATCTAGGCGCTGGCGATAAGCCCGACTATTTCCAGTGCAAGGCTGTGGTGCACATTGTCAAGCAGGAGAACGCCTTCTACAAGGCCTGCCCCCAGGGCGATTGCAACAAAAAGGTGGTGGATGAGGGCAACGGCATGTTTCGATGCGAGCGTTGCAATCAAGAGTTTCCTAACTTCAAGTATCGTCTGCTGGTGAATGTAAGTGTTGCAAATGGAGTTGTATAACTTTCTCTATAACAGCTTCTCGTTTTAGTTGAGCATTGGCGACTGGACCTCCAACCGCTGGGTCACTTGCTTCAGTGAGATAGGCGAGCAGCTGCTCAAGCACAGTTCCCAGGAAGTGGGCGAAGCATTGGAGAACGATCCCACTACCGCTGAACAAATGTTCTCGGCCTTGAATTTTACTTCCCACATCTTTAAGTTGCGTTGCAAGAACGAAGTGTACGGCGACATGACACGTAATAAGCTTACGGTTCAGTCTGTTGCTCCGTTGAATCACAAGGAATACAACAAGTATTTGCTGAAGGAGTTGCAGCAGTTAACTGGCATTGGTACATCCAACTAATTGCACACGTGCAGTGCACGTTATACATTATTTTATCTCACTTTATATTGAGTTATTAAAATAACCTAGTTTTAGATATGAATTATATGGTCCAAATTAATTGATCAATTGGAAGATTATTGGGATTTGGGGATGGCCCTTGAAACATATTTAATGACTTGCAGTGTGCAGCGGTGATTTCTATCCATGACCATTAAGACTCACATTTTTCGACAAAAGTCAGATGCTGTAATGGTGTTGCGGATGAAGCGCTTCTCTGGAAAATTATCCTCCACTGGGACTCGAACCGGCCAATCCCAACCACTCAGCCATTATCTCAACCCACGCAAGCAGCAGCCTTCCTAGGACTGGACCTGGGGATCCCAAGCTCGAACCCCTCTTAATCCCACTCATCTATCCCCCCATTTTCATCATATATTTTCACAGAACCCGCTACAACAACAACTCAGCCATCATTCACTTTGTGAAACGTCTAGCTTAATATCAATATATGGAAACTCGTAGAAGGAGAATTGAAAGCATCAGCAAAAATTGGAAAATCAGATTGCCGGACTCGGCGAGTCGAACGATTGACGCACACATATAAGAGGACATATTTAGTAATCGGCATTCTTTATCGATCCGCCAAAGAATTGGTAATGATCGGATGGACAATAGTCAAGTTCTCAGTTAATTAACAATTCAAACCAGTTCCCTGATTAATCATCCTCAATGCCCATGGCCCTGTCATAGTCCTCTTCACTGATTTTATTCTTTTTCAACCTTTTAAAGAGTCGTATATCGCTGGCCAGTTCATCCAGATCTTCTTGACTGAATTGCTGTTTCCTCTTGCGCTGCGACGATCCTGCCTCGTCTGCTGCCTCCTTTTTGCGTTGCTTCTTGGCCTTGCGCAGTTCTTTCTTTGACTTGGCATCCAGTTTGGCCTTTTTGGTTTGGTCCCAGGATTCGGTGCGTTTCTTGTGCTGCTTCTGGCCGGGCCAGCTGCCAGTCTGCTCGTAGGTGGTCAGCTTTTGTTGACGCACTTGCTCTTTTTGGACATTTTTGTAGGTGAGTTTGTTCACGTCCACCTCGAAGCTGGGAGCCATGAAGCCTTCGCCTTTGTAGTTCTTGAGCTCAGGCATGCGTGGCAGCTGGAGCAGTCCGTAAGCCGTGGCCATTTTGCCCAGATCCAGATCTTTGAGTCGCAAGATGGCGCTGCACTCGTGTTTTGTGTAGGCACGAACATGGGAGACAAAAGCACGCATGCCTTTGTCGTACAGCCCCTTGTCGGAGGTCTGTAAACGATGCAACTTTCCCACAATGGAGGACAACTCGGTTGCTGTCTCTTCCTGCGGCAGTTCGTTGAGCTCCACCTTTTGGTTTAGTTTCAAAAAGTTGACATAGGCATCTTCGCTGGGCAGGAGCAGGACAAGTGCATTGCCCTCGTTTCCCTGGCGAGCGGTGCGGCCCACACGATGTACAAAGCTGGATGCACTAGAGGGGGGATCCCATTGGACCACCCAATCGATCTCGGGCACGTCCAGACCGCGAGCCAGGACATCGGTGCAGAGCAGAACGGCCTGGGATTCTTGGCGGAAACGCTCCACTATAATGGCCCGCTTACTTTTCATCTTTCCATGGATGCCCAGCACCGGGCGATTACTGAGCAAGGCAGGCAGGACTTCTGCCCAGTACTCCACACAGGCACAAGTGGGAAAGAACACCATGACCTTGCCCGAACGCGTTGCGGGTGAGCGGAGAAACTGCAGCAGGGCCAAGAACTTTTGCTCTGGCTCCACGATTCTGTAGAAATTTTGCAGCCTTGCTGGCGTACTCACGGAGGCCTTCTCCTTAACCGAGACCAGCACAGGGTTGCGTAGGCCCGCGCGTATCAGATCCGTCACCTCTGTGGTCTGTGTGGCCGAGAACAAGCCAGTGCGTCGCTGACGCGGCAAGAAGCCCAAAATATTGTTAATGCTCGACTTGAATCCCAGATCCAGCAGGCGATCGGCCTCGTCCAGCACCAGAAACTCCAGACTCTTGGCACGGGCCGCCAGATTAAGATCATCGCCCTTGCGCTGAAACAGGTCCTCCAGCCGTCCCGGCGTGCACACCAGTATGCAGGGTGTTTCCTGCCGCAACATAGCGATGTCCTCTTCGATGCTATTACCGCCAACCACCAATTGCTGTCTGAGATGCTCCAGCTCCTCGTGCGCCAAAAACTGAGCCAGCACCTCGGATATCTGGCGCGCCAGCTCACGTGTGGGTGAAATGATTAGTGCACCAAATTCCTTGGCTCCCCACGGCGTCTCTCTGTGGCGTCGCTGAAGAATCTCCAGCATCGGTACCAAAAACGCCAATGTTTTGCCACTGCCCGTCACAGCCTCGGCGGAGACATCTTTGCGGGCCAGCAACAGGGGAATCGCTGCCGTCTGCACCGGCGTCATCCATTCGAAGCCAAAGCTTTGTATCACAGATAGAACAGACTCTGACAGCGGTGGCTTGTCCAGAGCGGTCCACTTTTTGCGGGACATTTTTTCGGTTTCGTTTGTAAACAAAACACTAGGCTGCAACAGCACGTGCAATCCAGAACAGTGTGGCCGTAGGGCAGAAACAAGAAAATACTGAATTGCAGGCGGGAAACTCAAATTCAAACAGTGAATCACATTACCTGCATTCCATGATATCGTGAAAGTGATTTGCTTTCGATTTTGATTTGCTTTGGATTTCATGCATCAGCTGCTCACAACTGCTCCACACAAAATGTGCAGTAAGCCAAGAACAAGTAAGGAAAGTAGTTGATTTCACGAAATTAACTTCGAGGCTGGTTTCAATTTGATTTCATTTTAGTGCGACCATTTTTAAATGGAAAAAAAGTGGTAAGTTTTGCCGCATTTCAAATTTTAGTAAATTAATGAATTATGTATTTATTTTTTGCACTTTAGAATGGATACAAGCCTATTGTATGAATACACCAGCTGCGTAGAGTGGACGAAGCCATAAGTGCTCGAGTTTTTGGAACGTGTGCTTGACGATGGTCGGGACTACTTAATTGCATAATTCTCCTAAAATTCTTTTACGATTTTTTCCCTGGCTTTTTCTCTTAAGTTCTGCCAAATGGCATAAGTCCCTTCGCTTGACCATAATCAAATACATAGTTAATTGAATTAACCTTTGTTAAGTTACAAACATTCTAGGCTACACATGTTGCCCACAAACTTCTTTAAGAAGCTTAGAAAACTAGTTTTCACAATGTTATTCGACATTTTTTGGTTTTGCGCCTTTGTGTAAATTGGCGCCAATTGTTCTCCAAACGAAAGCAGCTCAAAAAAATAGGGAAAGTTAACTTCGACTCTGCCGAAGTTTTGTATACCCTTGCAGCCTCCATTGAAAACAAAAACGTATTTCAAACTAAGGCTACATTTCGTACTTTTCTAAGGGAGCTATACTCTCAAGATGTCCGATTTCAAGCAAACTTAGTGGAATCATTGAAAAACATAACAAACTAACAAGTACGAAATTTGGAGGCGATTCCATTTAAAACGAAAAAGTTTTTCTCACTTGAACTTCTTTTTCGACAGATCATTCGTACTGCAGCTATATGCTATAGTCATCCATTTTTGACAAAACTTTGTGGAATTGTGTAAAAGTATATATAATAAGTATACGCCAAAGATAAGGACGTTTCCATTGAAAACAAAAAAGTTTTTCTCACTAGAACTAGTTTTTCGACCGATCGTTCCCATTCATCCGATGTTGACACAACTTTGAAGAATTGTGTCAAAGCGTTCCAAATAAAAAAATGCCAATATCAATGACATGACCATGGAAAACAAAAAAGTTTTTCTAACTAAGACTACTTTTCAGACTGTACATTTCTATGACAGCCATACTATATAGAAGTCCGATCTAGACCTAAGAAATACGAGCCTTTACGTTCCACACTGAAGTAAAAAACAGTGAAGTAAACTACAAAAATTCATTCACATGTATATACTGACCTTTAGAGTGTAATGTAAAGTAAATGACAATTTGCTTGGCAACGGTATTACTTTTCATCTTTCAAGAATTTTTATTTTCATATGTCAAATATAGTGGATACCCATATATTCTTCATTTAAGCTTGTTAACTTTATTTCATTGAATTTTACAAAGAAATCCTGTTAGAGAATATATAACATATTTTTGTGCTTGAATGATAATGCGAAGCCGGTCTATACTTTAGTTGCGATAAGTGCCCAGATAGTGGCGACAGCTTGAACAACGATGCTCGACATCCTGGCACGAGTCCACGCAATAGGGAATAAGACAGCAGCCCATAAAACAACTGCAAGAAAAAATGCTGTAAATGGCATCCTGATTGATTGAATTCCAACTAATACTTACCCAAAACAACAGCAAAGGAGTGCGATAAGATGGGTTTTGGAGCTGGGTGTGTGTTGTATAGTTGTAAGTTGACGAGTATTGCATCTAGGACATATTGCCATTACCGGAACAATCCCAAAAACGGGTGGCGCAGGTGGTTCGCTTCTCTGAACTGGACAGATTTGGTGTTGAGATTGCAAGTAAGAATATTGTCGTTTACTTACTATGCATCTGGTGAGTTGGTAGCTGTTGTACGGTTGTATTGTACACAGGCGGATATGGTTCGTACTGAGACTGAGGATTCATAGTTGGAAGCTTGAATGTCGTAACCTTTGCTGAATAACTCTTGAATAAAACTAAAAACAGATTGCCAAAAACTTCGCTATAAAAGAGTTGAAGAGTGCGATAATCTCTGTGCCTTTTCGTACGAAGCTTTGGTTTCTCTTGAACTGCTGATAAGCGAGAACTTGGAATGCACAGTGGTCCAAATTCCAAAAATTTTGGCAGAAACTCCGATTATTAAGGTATGTGCCATAAATTTGGTTTGTACACATATAGTTTGGGCCCCCAAGACATCTTACCAAGATTCGCTAGTTTTAGTCCATTATTTTATATAGCTGCCATATAACCGATCCAGCCGATTTACATCAACTTTGATGATTTTTAAGCAATTGAACTAAAATTTGGTTTGTACACATATTTTGGGTGCCCAAGGCGACTTACCTAATCTGGCTCGATTTGCGGCACTAGTTTATATAGCTGCTATATAACCGATCCATCAACTTTTTTGATTTATAAGCAATTGAACTACAATTTGGTTTGTATACGTGTTTTTAGCTCCCTAGAGGACTCACCAAATTTGGTTCAGTTTTAAACACTATTTCACATAGCTGCCATATAAAAGATGTTTTTGACTTGCAGCTAACTTGATGTTTTTGTCGATTTTTAAAAGCGATTTTTTCAGAAAAGGGGCAAAAAGGTGCAAAAAAAATTGATATCCTCGCATTATACACATATAAAATGATATATATTGTATACATATTATAAACATATATATTGAATATATATTAAAGAATAATATAGTGTTAATAGTTACGTTAATCCACGTCAATCCAAAATACTTTTGTACCACGAAACTCAACAAGTTTGCGGCTAGAATTGCTGAAAACATCACTTAAGCAAAGACAACACACCTTCAACTTTGTTTTCCATTTTGGATTTACTTGAATATTCGACATAGTTTTCTTTTTATATATATTTGAAATGTGCTCCTTTTTGCATGGCACACAAAGTCAAAGCTTGTGGTAAACGAACATCTGACTTCCAGGGCTGCCTAAATTCGCAGTGTTTCATTTTCAATTGTACCACTATGATTTTTAACTGCCCTAGCTAATAAGCTATTAGAAAAAAAAATTGTTTTTGCATTACACTTAAAACAAAATAATGAATTTCTGCCAAAATTTTTGGCATTTGGACCACTGTGGAATGGTCGCTTGACTCACCATCAAAAACTGTGCAGCTTACTTTTAGATTCTTTCAATGCTTTTTTTTTGCTATGAGAGTATAATGAGAGGGTAATAAAGTCGGCCCAGTCACACTTTTGGATTCTATATACACTGAGAAAAGCTGGTTCAATACTGTTTTACAGAACCGTCCGATCCTTTTTATACCCTTGCAAAGGGTATTATAAAATTGTCCGGATGTTTGTAACGCATAGAAGGAAGCATCTCCGACCACATAAAGTATATATTCTTGATCAGCATCAACAGCCGGGTCGATATAGCCATGACAATTTGCTTGGCAACGGTATTACTTTTCATCTTTCAAGAATTTTTATTTTCATATGTCAAATATAGTGGATACCCATATATTCTTCATTTAAGCTTGTTAACTTTATTTCATTGAATTTTACAAAGAAATCCTGTTAGAGAATAGAGTTGCGATAAGTGCCCATATAGTGGCGACAGCTTGAGCAAAAATGGTCGACATCCTGGCACGAGTCCACGCAATAGGGAATAAGGCAGCAGCCCATAAAACAACTGCAAGAAAAAATGCTGTAAATGGCATCCTGATTGATTGAATTCCAACTAATACTTACCCAAAATAAACAGCAAAGGAGTGCGAAAAGATGGGTTTTGAAGCTGGGTTTGTGTTGTATAATTGTAAGTTGACGAGTATTGCATCTAGGACATATTGCCATTACCGGAACATCCCTAAAATCGGTCCGGGGTGGCGCAGGTGGTGCGCTTCTCTGAACTGGACAGATTTGGTGTTGAGATTACAAGTAAGAATATTGTCGTTTACTTACTATGCATCTGGTGAGTTGATAGCTGTTGTACTTGAATGTGTTGGAAGCTTGAATGTCGTAACCTTTGCTGAATAACTTTTCAATTAAACTAAATATTGATTGCCAAAAACTTCGCTATAAAAGAGTTGAAGAGTGCGACAATCTCTGTGCCTTTTCGTACGAAGCTTTGGTTACTCTCGAATTGCTGATAAGTGAGAACTTGGAATGCACAGTGGTCCAAATTCCAAAAATTTTGGCAGAAACTCCGATTATTAAGGTATGTGCCATAAATTTGGTTTGTACACATATAGTTTGGGCCCCCAAGACATCTTACCAAGAATCGCTCGTTTTAGACTATCATTTCATATAGGTGCCATATAACCGATCCAGCCGATTTGCATCAACTTTTTTGATTTATAAGCAATTGAACTAAAATTTGGTTTGTTTACGTGTTTTAGCTCCCTAGATGACTCACCAAATTTGGTTCAGATTAAAACACTATTTCACATAGCTGCCATATAAAAGATGTTTTCGACTTGCAGCTAACTTGATGTTTTTGTCGATTTTTAAAAGCGATTTTTCAAAAAAGGGGCAAAAAGGTGTACATATTGAAGAATAATATAGTGTTAATACATACATACAACATACTTTTGTTCCACGAAACACAACAAGTTTGCGGCTAGAATTGCTGAAAACATCACTACAGAAAAACACATACAAGCAAAGACAAATCACATCAAACAAGAAATGCATGATAATACTTATGATATTAACACACCTTCAACTATGATTTCCATTTTGATTTACTTCAATATTCGACGTAGTTTTTATTTTATATATATTTGAAATGGTCTTGTTTTTGCATTACACTTAAAACAAAATAATGAATTTCTGCCAAAATTTTTGGCATTTGGACCACTGTGGAATGGTCGCTTGACTCACCATCAAAAACTGTGCAGCTTACTTTTAGATTCTTTTAGATTCAATGTTTTTTTTTGTTTGCTATGAGAGTATAATGAGAGCGAAATAAAGTCGGCCCAGTCAGACTTTTGGATTCAATATACCTTTTTTCATTAGGCTTTTATTTTGGAGACTAAAGACTTGCAGTGCGATTCAGCAATGTTTAGGTTTGACTAGAATTACGACAAATATATAAATAAACAAATATATATTCTTGATCATCATGACGAGCTGAGTTGATTTAGCCTTGTTCGTCTGTCCGTCTGTTTGTATGCTATCTCCTCCGTCAGTTTTAAAGCTATCCTCACCAAACTTTGCACGAAGTCTTCTGGTACATATACGCTGCACATTTGTCGGAACCGGCCGGATCGGATGACTATAGCATAAAGCTGCCATAGGAACGATCGGTCAAAAAACTAGTTTTAGTGAGAAAAACTTTTTTGTTTTTAATGGAAACGCCTCCAAAGTACGTATTTCTTAGTTTACTATCCTTTCCCATGATTTCACCAAGTTTGGTCGAAATCGGATGACTATAGCATATAGCTGCCATAGGAACGATCGGTCGGAAAACTAGTTCTAGTGTGAAAAACTTTTTTGTTTTTAATGAAAACGTCCTTTTTATTGGCATATTCTTATTTGATATACTTCAACACATTTCTACAAACTTTTATCAATATCGGATGACTATAGCATATAGCTGCAGTATGAATAATCGGTCGAAAAAGAAGTTCTAGTGAGAAAAACTTTTTTGTTTTAAATGGGATCGCCTCCAAATTTTGTAATTAACAGTGTATTATGCTTTTCGATGAATTCACCAAGTTTGGTCGAAATCAGACATCTTTATAGTATAGATCCCCTAGAAAAGTAATGTCCAAAAAGTAGTCTTAGAAAAGCTTTTTTGTTTTCAATGGAAGCTGCAAGGGTATACAAAACTTCGGCCGAGCCGAAGTTAACTTTCCCCTATATTTTTTCCTTAGTTTATGGCAAATTTTTCAAATTTAAACCATATTCACCAGTTGCATTTCAACGTCTTGATGGATCCTGGGCAAAATCACCACAGGACCGAGGTGAAGCCTTTGCCCTGAACTTAGAAGAGCGGTACCAGCCGTATGAAACCTCCTCGCCCCGCCGGAACCAACTAGTCTTAGATGCCCTCGATAACCCCCTCCAAATGGCCCTCCCAGTTCCGCCAATCACCTTCCCTGAGGTGAAAGGGGAAATCAAGGATCTGGTGGTACGTAAGACCCCAGGCATTGACAACAGGACAATGAAGCTCTTGCCAGACAAAGCCATATTGTTCTTGGTGCTCATTTTAAACGCGGCTCTGAGACTAAGACATTTTCCATCACCCTGAAAGAAAGCCCGAATTGTTCTCTTTCACAAGAATGGAAAACCACCCTCCTGCCTTGATTCCTACCGGTCGATTAGCCTACTATCCACCCTGGAAAAGATCTTCGAGCGCTGTATCCTTCGAAGAATGCTTGATATTCGATCTATTCGAAAAGCCATACCCGATTTCCAATTTGGTTTCCGACTGTGCAATGGAACTCCCGAACAATTACATCGAGTGGTCAACTACATCCTCGAAGGGTATGACGGGAAAAAGTACTTAGTGGCAGCTTACCTTGACATCCAGCAGGCCTTCGATAGAGTGTGGCACGAAGGTCTGCTCTCGAAAATCAAGAAACTTCTTCCGCCCCAACTGTACCTGCTAATCAAGAGCTTCCTGACGGACAGAGCCTTTGAGGTTGCACAGGACGGAGCGACATCCCAAACAAGAACCATTCGGGCTGGTATACCGCAGGGCCTACGCTATACTCCCTATTCACTCACGATATGCCCGCTTGAAAACCCAGAAGATCTTCTAATCGCAACATTTTGGATTTCATGGGACATATAGTGGACTTGCAATCGATGATGACTTTGTTAGGAATCCTTGACCTTCTGCAAATGATCACGTAACACGGGATCGTAGTGATTAATCCCAAAATGTTCCCGTTGTTCGGATTTCCGATGAGATCACTATCTCCTCTTAAAGTCAAGCCTCTTTCGCCCAAAAACAGAATTGTGTCCAGAACTCTTTTCAAAATTTCTTTCCATTTCTCGCTTTGTCTGCTACTTACGTGGACAACAATGAATCAATTGACGAGTCGTTTTAAAGTCTTGTTTCAATAGCACGCCACTTGACATAGCATAGAATAAGGTCTTGATTATTTTCGTGAGCTGGTAGCCTGTCGTACAGTTTCTTCCACGTTTGGTTTTTGGAAGTACCCCTGGATGACAAAGATGAGAGTGACTTGCTGCAGTATTCAATCCAAATATGGCAAACATATAGTAGTTGTACATAGTTTATTCAAGTGTTTGCCAAAAATTCGAGCCCCTCTCAGAAGTCCGGGCCCGGGGGAAACATTCCGCTTTTGGATCAAGAATAATCATTCTTATCGAACATTAAAACATGCTTGATCCAAGTATGAAATTCCTTATTTTTTCAAGGACTGTGTTTTTGCGCTTTTTCGATCACCTGTAGAGAATAATGCCGAGGTGGTAGAAGTCTCTAATTAGGCTTAAATTAAAGATTAAACTGTCATGCAAAGGAATCAAATCGGAGAAGCCTTTAATTAATCCAAAATGCTTATGTAGCACAACTTTTTGATGCGCGAGCGCACTCTACAAGTATAATACGTATCCAAGAAACAAATATACTGTTGGTTGTGTAAAGGGAGAGCTTTAAATAAACTCCGAGCTAAGCAATACCGATTATTAAGTTTCACTATCAAAATACATTCACTCTGCATTCTAAAGCCCATTCTCTGGCTTTAAAAAAGCCAGCCTGAGACGTTATCAATTCAGTTCTCTTCGCAACTTTCAAGCGTACGCATTTCGCAATAAAATATTTTGAAAATGTTTTTCTACAAATTTTTTATTCTATTGCTGAGCGTTTTTCTAATGTCGTTGATCCTAGAAAGCTCAGCGAAATCAGACGATTACATCGACGATTACAACGCCGAGGACAACTACATCAGCTCAACAGTGGACGACTACGACAGCTCCACAGAGGACAACTACGCCAGCTCAACGGACATCAACTTCTCCGACGGCACCACAGAGGACGAAGATCAAACTAAAACAAATTACGGGATATCCTCGGACACCCCGGAAACGAGCACTGCGGGCTACAACTACAACAGCACAGACACGATTGCGGCGTTCACAGACTATTGGAGCTGGTGGATATTTCATAAATAAAAGGATAACGGCTTCATACACACTCTAGCAACTTTATGACTCCAATAGGGGTTTTGACTTTGTTGCTCTTTTGCTAAATGAACCCTGACTTTGTGTATCAGAAACTCCCATGAAATTCTCCTTCTTTTCAAATGTTTATTTTTAAAATACTGTAAAATATATATGCAATTATGTAAATACATCGCAGTGAACTAAATACAAAGTATACATCGAATTTTCATAGACACTAGACACAACTTTGCCGTTTCTTTTTGAAATCGGATGATTCACTTAATTAGATTAGAGATAAATATAAGGGCCCCCTCAATGGGTGAGCAAAACCAAATCTGCATGTAATTTCAAATAAACACTCGACATTTAAATATTTAGAATTTTGTTTACTAATTTTCTTTCTTGGACGTGGTCGCTTTTATCAAGGATAAATGTTGTTTTCGAAAAGATTCTGGAATTTCGTTACGGTTTGCTCATTTTGAAACTGCTTTATTGTTTTTGAATGCCTGAAGCAGGAGCGGAAGTGGGTCCATTTGTCTTAGCACCCAGATTCTTATAGGCCCTGCCACCATTACGCTCCCATTCCCGATTGAACTCGTGCTCCAGTATTTCGGCGCCTCGCTTACGCGTCAGACCCGTCTCTTCCAGGCTCAATTCACACATTTGCATGTCATCGGTGCCGGCTACCAACAAAATTGGTGGCTTATCCGCATGCAGTTCCATTTGTCGGGCAATCCACTGTCCATCGAAATGGGCATACCATAGGCCACGCTTGGCTGAGGTGAGGAAGAATTGTATAAGTAAAGATCATGCAGAATATGAAAGAAACTCACTGTTATCTGGCGCATTTGCTCGCATGAAGGGTATACGGAAATAGCGGTGCTGAGCGGTAACAATCTCTTGAATGGGTTGCACAATCGGTGGCTGCTTAAAGGCTGCAAGAATTGAAAGATGTTACGTTGCGACAAAAATCAATGCTAATTGTCAGCATACCAGCCTCCATAACGCTACGTGGAGCTCGCTCATTCTCATCCATGGTGGTGCGTTTGCGGTTCTTTGCCTTCCAGGCATGGTAGACCTTCAAGCGGCGATGGAATTCCTGACGACAGGCCTACACGAAAAACAGATCATAAAAATTTGGTTAGTTTACAAATTAAAACTGGGAGTTTCATTACGGTAGATGTTGAGTAAAATGTAATTTAGCATAAAAATAAGTTGATGTATCAAAAGTACCATGTCTGGTCATCTCTGTAGCTAACTACCATCACGACCGCAACCGAAAAAATAAAAACTTAAGAAAGAAAGTCGAGTGAAACTAACATACTCTGTACCTGTTAAGTGCTAGCTCATCACCGTTGATCATCCGATCTTTAAAATTCCTCAGACGGATCAAAATGTGTGCCTCTATCTTTTACCATCTCTGAGATCTATGCGTTCATAATAGACAGACGGACATGGCTACTTATGCACAAACCTATTATACTCTATGTACCTTTGGTACAGAGTATAAAAAGCAGGGCTCGGTCTTTCCTCAACCGATTGTGAGTGCTAAAAACCAAAAAGAAAAATAATTTGATATGGTTATGGTTTACAGCAACCTACATGCAAAAATTTGAGGCTCTATCCTTTATAGTTTCTAAGACTGACGGACAGACAGACAGACGGACATGGACATATTGACTTGGCTTTTCACGCTGATCAAAAATATATGTATATACTTTATGGGGTCGGAAATATTTCCTTCTTCCTTTTACATACATTTACACAACTTCATGATCCCCGGTTTTCCCCATTTTGAATGAGAACAGGGTATTCACTTTTGGGGTGTAATACTCCATATGTGTCGTTCATTTTTTGGAGTTCCTTTAAAAAAAGAAAAACCGTCCGCCGGCCAAAAGCATTGTTATCGCCAAATACACCCCTGAGTCATCAGCGGAAACCTAAATACACAAACAATTTGGATATTTTATGATATGGCTTCTAATTTTTAAATGCACAAAATTTTTAGTAATCGCTATCATTTTTAAATATTAAATGCGAAATGAAATAGCAAAATGCTTTGAAAAAATGATAACATTTCCTGCAGTGCGAGTTGCTTGTTTATTATCGAGTTTCGCGCATTCGCCTTGCCGTTGCTATGCAGATCGCACATAAAGACCTAATCACCCTTGCGGAGCTTTCAAGCAGGGTGCTATATCTTACTTCAATTTGACTTCAAATGTACCGTTCATAAGACAACCTTTTTATACCCGTTAATGTACAAGCATATATTCTTGATCAACATCAACTGCCGAGTCGATATAGCCATGTCAAGATTTTGAAGATATGTGTATGTGCCCAATATCTACAATCTCTGAAATTTGCATCAAGATCGGATAATAAATGGCTTACATAATGTTGAAATGGTCACATTAATGTTAATGCTCTGTTAATTAACATTATAAAAAAGGATAACTTACGCTCTGTTTTTTGAAGTCAGATTAGCCCAGATTGTAGTAATCTCATGATAAACTCAAACACTTGTTCAATTGTGAAATCAAGAGTCAACTACGGTTAGATTTTAATGTTTTAGAATAGTCTGTATGCCTTGTCCAACACTTCTACACTTATAGTAATTTGAGTTTAAAAGTGGTTAAAACGCATATTTCGACCCTTATTAGACTGGTTTTTGGGGGAACCTATACTAATGATTTAACTCTCTTTGATAATATGTAGTATTTTACTTTTTAGCTTTAAGACAACCCCTCACAAACATGTCTGCGACTTTTTTCAGCGAAGATATGCCATTTTGAATACATGCGCTCAAAAGTATTAAATTGTCTACTTCCCAAACATATGCTATTCAAGATCATTATAGTTGGCAAGGCATTTTAATTTAGTTCTTATGAAAATTTTAAGCAACATCCATTGCATACCCATAAGCGGCACAAATCTGGTCAGTTGGAGCACATGTATTCAAAATGGTGCAAATGTTTGGAATAGTTTATTTTGAAATTAAGGAAAAATACTTTAAAATATTATCAAAGTGAGCTAAATCAAATGAAAAGGAACCCCACAAATCGTTCATTAAAAAAGAGTCCAAATTCTTTCTTCTGCCTGTTACATGCCTTTTGCACAAACGTAATATACTCTGTGTACCTCTGGTACAGAGTATAAAAATCTAGACGTGATGGACCATTTCCGAAAACAGATTCGTATTCAGCTCGGCTCAGTACTGAATTAAAGCTGAAACAGCCCTGATTTGAAAGGACTGGTATTGAAATGAGGACTGACCTTGTTCAAAGAACAAGTGCATTTTGACCCCAGGTACCTGCGTCGGGTATAATCGATTTGTTATCAAAAATATTCACAGCATTAAGTTGTAATAATCGTTTATCAAAGATGATACGGGTACCGTGAAGACATCATTGGAATTGATCGGTCGCGGACAAAAAAACGGAATTGAATCGAGCGCTTCGCAACGAAAAACGCTTTGAAACGCATCAACACTCACGTTTAGAATTCAATAAAGTATGATTAACTTAAGCTAAAGTCGACTAATTTACAAATGGAGCACCTTTGCTTCTTGCAAAGCTGTTATTTGGCTATCTTAAAATCCATTTTTTGAGCTGATTTTGGTACTATGGGTACACTTTATTAAGGAATATATAAGTGTCAGGAGGTCAATTTAACTTGGTTATCTCAAGAACCAACAAAACAACTACATTTCTCTGATATCTCATACGGGAAACTAATGTCAGACAACTTTTCAGTTTAAAATTCTGCAACAAAACTTTGGTATATACAAATATTTACCTCAAGTAGCTCGATATCACAGGACGTGTTGATAGCATCGCGTAACTCCGAGTATTTCCATTTTGATAAATCATACTTCTGCTTACCCAAGGCCTGCTGCTGGGCTCGTACATTCTCCGATCTAAGAAGGATTGATTATGATCAGTTTCAATATAAATTTAATATCAAACATAAAAGCGCAAGCAATTAAAGTGAGTCATTGATGGCATTAAATGTTCAGAATGGGTAGAAGATAAAATTTCAATTCTACAACTAATTAGCCAATATGCACAATAGATATTATATTACAGATGCTTTTATATTAGTGGGCGATAATACATTTTTAACTTTGTGTGTTAGTAATTTTGATTAATTTGCAAAAAAGATTTCAAAACCAGCACCAACTCACTTATTCAAATACCGCGAAGCAATGTTTGACACAACTTGTGAAAAACTTTTTCAAAAATATACAGAAAAGTAAAGAAGTAGAAGTAAAGATTTCAAGATGATCCAATTAGTTGGTTTAAGAAAGCAAGAAGAATTGTCACAAAATTTACAAATAAAGGTAGATAAATAAATTGTAAGGCGTGCTATACCTGATCAGCTTGTTGGAACCCATGGGAGACGCGTCATTGACACCACCACTGTGTTGTGTATTGGATTGGGTGTTTGTGTGTAGGTTGGATTGTGTTGTAGAGAAGATTGCGAGTAAAGGGAAGGGAAAAAGTTGGTGAGTTTGGAACATAAACAAAAAAATAAATATGTATTTATAGCTACAGTTAAAAAATCGATTAAATAAGTATGTACAATAATATTCAAACTTAATTCTAAAACTGGGCGTATATGATTTAAAGACTTTTAGTGATCAAAAGTAGAACCTAATCGAAAGACACTAAGCTTTGTAAAAGTAAAATGCTATAATGAAACAACTGACTTTTGCGCCGAAAGAAGTAATTTCGGCAGTAAAATATCAGAAATAGAAACTCAATTGCTTTTTTAAGCACCAAAATAAATGTAAAATAAAATAATGCACCGAACTAATGATTTGGGCGGAACAAGTGGAGCTCAATATACACTTCCAATCAATCAAATAGACTTAGGGCCGTTTTCTCATGTTCCTGTTTTTGCAAAACTGGGTGGATTTGGTGAATTTGCACTGTTCTCTTTGAGCGTGAGCTAAGCTTAAACAGGAACATGAGAAAACGGCCCTTAACATTATAAGTCGCTTACAGTTTCATCATCTCTTTTATGTTACAAGCGTTCGACCCAATAATCGTTGTTTTTTAAAGCAGAACATTAGAAAAATTTAAGCGAAAAGAGTTCGATGCACAAATATTACATTTGTGATCTATTTCTATTTTGCTTTGCATCACCACAAAAGAGTCAGTTTCCAGTTTTGATTAGCTTTCGGGTTAGATAATGTAAGTTGTTTTCTCTCGCCGTTTCTGATTATGTAAACCAGCGGTGGGCACGAAATTTGAGTTTGGGACCATCCACCCATAAAAAAAAACCACCCTTATACCTAGGTCGGTTTCGACTCGAAGGCAAACATTACTGAATTTTTTGTTTTATCGGTTTGCGCCTTCTTTTGGCATAGTGACCAGCAATCAGTTTCAGTTATATGGATTTAGTTGTTTTTATACAAAGCGAGGCAAATGTATTTGTTGCGTCACCAAACCTACCAACGGGAAAATGGGAAATATAATGTCTGGAACTAAACACTGTTGTAATTTTTTTTTAAGGAGAATAAGGCAGTAACAACGTTTACACCAAAATCGACTCGAAAACCGGAACAGGGCACAAAAAGTCTCCATATGATTTTATAGCCTAGCCGAATTTTTAGTGATTTCAAATAAAGGTGGCTCTACTTATTGTTAATTAAGCTTATGACATTATTAAAATAACATTTTTGTAGGATTTTTTTATTTTAACTTGAAGCAGTTGAGTCTATTTGATTGATCGTTAAAAAATTTTAATTTTTTGGGACAAAAAAGGTGTTAAAAAATAACCCTTTGACTTCTTAATGAACCGACTAATGAATAATGAAAAAAAATATAGTGTGAAGTTTAGTTGGATTTTCGAATTCAACTACTAAATTTTCTAGAGAGAAAACCTGAGTCTATTTGGTTGATCGGGAGAGTATTTAAGCTATAAACCGAATCCAAGGAACTTTTTTTATTACTTTGACAGTCTGATCTCCGCACACTGAACATATTGAAGTACAATTTTCTGACCGAACTGGTACAAATAGCTAATAATAATCGCCTCAAAAATAGAGCTTCCTTTCGATTTACAAAAAAAAACCCCCTAAATCAGCAGATTCAGTTTTAGGACCTTCACATACTTGCGTATTACAGGCGGACTATCCTCCACCTGACCGTTGGATTCGTTAGCCAAACGCAAAGCCAGTTCATGATCGCGGCGTTCTTGTTCGAGCTGCTGGCGATACTTGGCATCGTCTTTGGCTTCCTTTTCGAGCTGTGCCTGCAGTGCCAAAGCAGCGCGACGGTCTTCCTCCTCTTGACGCAGACGCTGAACCTCGGCGGCCTTTCGGCGTGTTTCCATCTCGGCTTTACTGAAAATTGAATTGCTTGTTAAATAAACTACTAGGACAGAGTTGAGCATCCACTTACAGTCGTTTGTTCTCGGCTTCCTCGCGTAGTCGTAGTTCCTCCGCCTCCTTAGCGGCCCGCTCGGCTTCCAGGGCCTCTTGAATTTTGCGCAGACGTTCCTGCTCCTCCGCCTGCTGTTGCTCTTTAAGTTTGGTGTTCAGATCAACGGTCAGCTTATTCATATTTGCCATGACCACAGTGAACATGGAATCAATTTCGCGTTGGGTAATGCGAGGATTGAGCTATGGGATTTGACTAATCAAAAAGAGAACGACAAGGTAATTTCAATGGGGCTACGCACCTTGATTTTTTGAATGGCTTCATCAATTTGCTGGTAAATATCATGCACCCCACCAACGATTTCATCACGTCCCATCTTAAGACCGTTGGCAATTTCGATTGTTTTTAGAGTGTTGGTGCGGATTTTGTTGATCTTGGCGATGCCCTGATAGCGTGGACGATGCTGCTTACGTGCCAGGAAGCCACGTGCAATGCGCTGGGCCACCACAACACACTTGTTGCGATAGATGATGCGGTTGCGCACTAAAATAACAAAGAATGCTATCAATCGCGAAGGGAGGCAAATACATCAGCAACTTACGTTTGATAACGCACAGAGCTCCCAGCGTAGACTTGACCCAACGCGAGCGTATGAGCCACTTCTTCACCTTGGCCACAATGGCCAGCATATTCTCTGGATCCGATCGCATAATGCGATCAAATTCCACGAATTTTCCAGGGCGGAAAAACACCTTGGTAATGCCAAACTTGAAGTCCTTGGCACTTAAGTTGAGCGACTGGAACATGGCCTCACAGAAGGTGCGAGCTGGTAGTGAGACCAGCTCTGGTGGCAACACCGACTTGTACATGCTATACAGATCAGCAAAGAGCACCCGGGATGGAAAACCATGCTCCATAAGCTCCAGCACAGAGATGGTACCCGAACATTTGAGCTGAGCCAGGGCCAGACTACCCTCGAATTGGCGATCGATCATTTTGCTATTGGGCTTTATGCAGCGGATGAAATTGGTGCCCTGTAATGAGGATTCAAGCGCACTTTTTAGATATGTAACTAATGGCAATTATTCAGTTATTGTACTTACATTTTGCTCTAGTTTCTCCATCAGTTCTCCCAACTGTGTTTTGAACTTGGAGCCCACAGAAATGAAATTCAGTTTGCCACGTACAGACGTGTTACTGCCCGATGGGAAGAGCGTCTTCAACAACGGATTCTCGCACTCTTGCACTAGTCCCTCCAATGAGGCATGCAAAGCATCGTTGTTCTTCTCAATAAATTGTTCGGTATTGTAGCAAACGGCTCCAGCAAAATGCCGCACCAGGAAACCCTCCTCATCTCGTAGCGTGCGATGTGCCTTGAGGCGTGAGGAGCGCGGGAAACCTAGCCGGTAATGATTCGCCCAGGACTTGTGCACTTCGGCGGTAAAATGTGAGGGCGATGGTTTCGGGAGCTTTGATTCCTCATCGAGCAGTGTAAAAATGCCATTGGACTTGGCCTCGATCAGATCGATGATGTCCTGATTGTCGGTGAATGTAATCTCTGGCACATTGAGGCCTTCACGCTTATACAGCTCCTGTTCGTTCTTGAGAATGTTGTCGTTGAAGAACTTTTGAAGCTTTTCATTGCAGTAGTTTATGCAGAATTGCTCAAATGAATTGACGGTGAAGTACTCGAATCCTGCAATGTCCAGAACGCCAATGTAGAAGTTTGAAACCTGGAAGGGAATGCTCTGATTGATGAGGCCCACAATACGATCGAAAAGGCGACTGTAGATGGCCTTGGCCAGAGCATCACGCGCATTGCTTGCTTCGTAGATTTTCAATGGAACCCTGCAAAGAAGGAGACGAGTGGGTTAGTAAGCCAAATTAGCTTTTAACACAATGGTTTAAGCTTACATAATAACCGTGCCCTTGAAGCCACCGCCCTTGCTCTGCATTACACGCGAAACCAAGGCAGTGCGCAGCTCCGTCTGATCCACGCCCAGTAAGCCGCTTGTAATGGTAAGCGATTGCTCGGAGGCCTCCGATACCTGACATCCTCCACGCACGTCGTCGGGTATTTCCTCAAAGGTAATGTTGCCCAGTTGCAATACGGCCGCCACCAGAGAATAAATGCCCAACTTTTCGGTCTCCGACAAGCCCAGTCGACCCAGGGCCTTGTCTAGATTCTGAAAATGTTGATAGTCGTCGATAATTGGATCTTTCAGAGGACCCTTCTTTTGGTGGCTCTTGGATTTCTGTGAGCCAGGTATTAGTTGTTCGGTCTTGGCATTGGAAAAGTACTGTGTGCAGCCGGAGAGGTACTAAAAGAGGCACACATTAGATATTGTAGGATTAAGAGCAACTATTTCACTTACCCTATAGTCATCCGGCTTGCCCAGGTGAAGTTTGTCGCGCAGCTGCTGTGGAGCACCAGCCAGTAGCATATAGAACACATGATAGTTACGCTCTTCAGCGCTCTGCGTGCAGATGCGACTCTTCTCCAGCAGATAGTGAGAGATATAGCCACCCACCACCTGACACTTGGCATCATAGTGCACCTCTATAAACTTGCCGAAGCGCGATGAGTTGTTGTTGCGCGTGGTTTTGGCATTACCAAAGGCCTCCAAAACGGGATTGGCTAGAGGAAATAGTTAAAGTGCTTAACGCCAGAGAGTATAAAAATGAGCATTCGACTTACCATCTAAAATCTTGGTCTCGATGGGACCAGCGCTATCGTGAGAGTAGCAGAGATATTTCAGCAAATATTTGGTGGATTCCGTTTTACCTGCACCCGACTCGCCAGAAACAATGATGGACTGCGACAACTTGTAGACACGCATGTCGCGAATGGCCTTGTCAGCTAAGCATAAGAAAAAGCAAAGGGTTAGCTGCGCACTGCCCACTTATCATGTGCAGATCTTACCAATGGCAAAAACATGCGGTGGCAGTTCACCCAGTGAACGTCCATTGTACTTCTTGATGGTATCGGGTGCATATAGCTCTTTGATCTCACGATATGGATTAACTGCAATCAATATGTTGGCCACATAGGTCTGCAAAAACAAAAAGTTTAAGTTAGTTGTTTGGGGTTTTAAGAGATTGGCTACTTACGTAGATCTTGTCTTTGTAGTAGCGTGTTTTCAAATTGTCCAGAAATGTGGCCTCATTGAGCAGCATAAGTTCGCCTGGAAATTGAAGTAAACAAAAGTGGTTTATTTTATAATGCAAGAGGTAACTTTCACTCAAAGCGGCTGGGGGGTCTTGTCTTAATACGATTTTTCATGGTACATGTAAGACCCGCTTAGAAGAAAGTCAAAGAAATTAAGCAGTTTTACACAACAAGTTCTGATCAGATCAGTGTATTCGCTCACGTAGTTATGTATGTCAGTTTTCCTTCAAAAAGAAACTAATTTACCACAAGTCTCTACTGATTCGAGATATTAATTACGCAAGCGCGATCTTAGGTTGTTGGTAAGTGGGCCGCTGTTTATGTTTCGAAAGCATTGAAAGCAACAAATGTAGAACCTTTTAAGTGAGATCGAAGTGATGGAACTTCAGTGAATTTGAACGAAACGGTATAATAGAGAAATGCACAAGCATAATTTTTCATAAGTCAATTTATTGATCCAAGTTCATAATGGTTAATGACCATTCCAAGGTTTCCTGAAGTTGGATTGAAAGGTAGCCTCTACTCAAAAAAAGCTGGTCCACCATTTATAAATCTAGCTCTTTATGAGAGACCAGTTTTTATTGACCATTTTCACAATTAATTTTTAGTTTTTTTAATATTATAATATCCTTTTTCATATCCTTTTGATGATTTTCAGCTCAGTTTGATGGAAATCTAAGATTAATTGAACATTAAATGGAAACCTCAATATGCAAAAAAGGATATTAATTAATATCCAGTCCAAATGGATACCAAAATCATCCAATAGATCATCAAAATCTATCTTTTTTTATCTAAGTACCATCTATAAACATAATTGCGACGCTTGTATTGGAAACTCATATTTTCCTCGTCATATACCGCATTTAGATATGACTTTAAAGCCGCGAATGAGGCGAATGAGGAGATGCACATACAGGCTTTTTTCTTAAGCGAAGACATGTATTACGTTATGTGTCAGGTTAGGAGTGCCAGCGCCAGATCGTGGAATAAATGACGTAGTTTACACTAATGTACCCCTGTTTAACTCCCAACAGACACTGTTTGAGCGAGATCCGACACTACGATAGCAGTTGCTTCTTCTGACCGCTATTGTCACATTAGAAGAAGGATGCCTAACAGCTCATTCAGCGTTAAAATTGCAGTTAAACCTTCAAACACTCCTCAATGGGGAAAGTTTTAGTAGCGTCTAAAACCATATTTTGGGACGAATGCACAATGGCGCACAAACGAGCATTGCAAGCACTTGAATTATATGATCTGCGCAATGAGTCGAAGAAATTCAAAGAAACTTTTCTGTTTTACATCCAATTAAGCTCAAACTCATTTTTAAATATCTACATTAAAATTCAACAATGACTGCATACTAATTTTCCGGAAAATTCACCCCCCTTGGTGGAAATTGGGTGGTAAAGGTTGTGTGGGTTAAATTTTAGTTCGCAGCGTTTAGTTTCAAAGTTACTCATAAAACAAGAAAGAAAGTCGGTCAAGCCCGACTATAACATACTCTGTACCTGTGAAGTGCTGCCCATCACCGTTGCGACCGGTGCAGCCCATAATTGTTTGTTTTCCTTATAACTTGACAACCGTTCATCCGATCTTTACTATTCCCATGGCGGATCGATTATTAATCCTAATTACTAAATGTGTCTAGAAGGAACGAACCTTCTATCTATAAAACTGTGGGAGATATGACATTTTTTCCAATTTGCGGGGGCGGGAGGGGGCGTGGCAAAAATTAAAAATAAACTTGATCTGCCTGCAAGTATAAGAAGCATAAGTCCCATACATGTCAAACCTCTATCTCTTACCATCTCTGAGATCTGTGCGTTCATACGGACAGACAGACGCACATGGCTACTTTGCACAAACTTATTATACTCTATGTACCTTTGGTACAGAGTATAAAAATATGATCAATTTGACTTTTAACTTTTGGAAAATCTAACCCCAAAGTCGGGAAATGGGCGGAAAACGGTTGTATGCAAATTTTTTGTTTATCATCGGATCGGGGTCAAACTCATTTTCATAGATCTACATGAAAATTCAACAATGACAGCATACTAATTTACCGGGAAATTCAACCCCCTTGGTGGAAATTGGGTGGTAAAGGTTGTGTGGGTTGGTATGCTTTCACACAATTCTAGAAAGTTTTATTAATATCGGATGACTATAGCATATAGCTGCAGTACGAATGTTCGGTCGAAAAAGAAGTTTTACAAAAAAACTTTTGTGTCTTATGTGAAATCGCCTCCAAATTTCGCAATTTTTAGTTTGTTATGCTTTTTCATGCTTCCACAAAGTTTGGTCGAAATCGGACATCTATATAGTATAGCTCCCTTAGAAAAGTAAGGTCCGAAAACCAGTCTTAGTTAGAAAAACATTTTGTTTTCAATGAAGGCTGCAAGGGTATACAAAACTTCGGTCGAGCCGAAGTTAAATTTCGCCTATTTTTTCTGTTTCAGAAACATCGGTTTTTGGATAGCGGTACACAAAAAAAGGCAAATATCGGTTCAGGTAACGTTTCTAGTTCGGAGTTTTAGTAGGGTTTTTCGGTATACGGTTCCGATTTGATTCCCTGATATCCAGTTTTATGGGATAACTCAGACAAAAATGAAATGAACCATTAGACAACAGTCTAACCGTTCGGTTTGGGTTTTTTTGGGTTCCTCGAACCTAAACATGAACCGAACCTTTTTAACGTTTGACTTCCTGAACCTGCACCCGAACCGGACCGCATCTGTTTGGGGAACTTTCTAAGAACTTATATAATTTTCTGTGAATTACTTAGTCAAAATGCGGGTCAAAGTTTATATCTAAATTCGTAATATTGAGTTGGAAAAGGAATATAAAGCAAAATTCATGTATTAAAACTTCAGAGGACTATAACAAATGAGGTTCGACAAGCTTACTAACCGGTTTGCGAACCGAAGAAGAGGATTGCAGCCTTGTCAGCCTTTTGATTATACTGATTTTGATTGCAGAATCAACTAATTATAAATACCAACTCGCTTTAACCACAAATTGCTGCTGCATTCTAGGAATTATTTGAGATAATGCGATCTTATCTTTCTAACAGTTATCCTCCAATTTGTAAGAGATAAGAGTTAGACACAATTAAAACATGGTATTAGTTTCCCCATCGCTGATTTCATAAAAACAGCTGCAAAGTACTCGTATTTTCTTTACAAGAACCTAAATGCACTGTTTTACGCCCACAGGGTATTTATGTAACCATTTTGGCAAGCAAAAAAGAACACTCCTCTAGCAGCCGTCAGATCTATCATTTATACTCACAATTATCATCATGATCCTGGGGCCCATCGCATGAGGAGTGTATGTCATCGTAGTGACAGGTGCGTTTGGGAAATTTTCGATCGATTGGTGTCACCTCAAAGTCCTTAGCACCGATTTCCGTAATGCGTCCTTGTATATAGCCATCGTTGGCGTCTCGAACCCACACTAGCTGGGTGTCCTCCAACATTTTGCGCACTGTAACCGAGAAAAAACAACGAAATATTAGCTAGAAGTTGACCATATGCAGTGCGGGGCTTTTGCACAATTCAATAATCAAAGTGAAAAGTCTTATCTCCCGTTGACTCGCCGCGCTATTACTAACACTGAAAACCTAGGCAAGAACGTTGTGAGCCGCGTCGTCAGAGTTCACACAAGCAACTGAGCTACACACATAGATTTCTGGCTAGCGATCGCATTACCGTCATTAGGGCCGCTTTGCCGCTCCGTTGGCAGTGCCGTCAGTACCGAACCGGTGTTTTATGAGCATTTCTCAGCTATTAACTCTACCTGTGCGTTCTCACTCACTCTCTCTCTCTTTGACTCTCTCCCCCATTGTTCTTCTGTCGCTGTGGCAATTTCTGCTTCTTTTGCTTTCCGTTTAGGTTACCTTTCTTGGTCATGCACTGACTCATGGGCGTCGCTTCGCGCTGGCTTGATAAGCAAACACCACCACCACCACCATGGCCCCGCCATTCGCGTAGGTGTTGACAACAGAGCGCAGACCCATAACAAATGCCGACCTTGTTACGAGATTCGCGAAACACCTCTCCGGCCTAACAACAATCATTGACAATGTTTGTCAATCCCGGGTACATCTCCGCGAGCTCTCACTGTATTTACATGCCTGTATATGCCTCGTTCCGGTAAGCGAGACAATGACGTTGGCAATTGTTTTAGCGGCGACGTCAAGGTGAAATTCATTTATTTAGTTCGCTGGGTTAATGGTGCATGCTTCGGCTTGACTCGGTGACGCCAAACTGTGTAGGGTTACGGCACACAATGCGAGACAGTTACGGAGAGCGAGAACAATAGAGCGGGTTCAGCAGTCTCCCCACAGATAAATTTGCAAAAAAGTGCTAAATTATTAAATGATTGTTAAGCGTAATTTTGTTTTGTCAAATGAGTCAAGTCGGGCTTGTTTAGGTCAGAGACGAAAACGATCAACTTGATGATAAAGACAGCGTGTGGGCGTTTTCGAAAATCAAAATTGCTCTAGAGTTTCAGTTAAATGGCCTAAACTGTTTGGAAATTGTAAAATTAATTGCTTGATGCATTGTTAAGATTTGCTATAAGTGTAATTTTATACATACGTAGACAGAGTCGGGCAACGAACCCAACAGGACCAGTTAGTTCAGTTTTGGTCGAACCATTTAACCTCTATATAGAAAATTAACTTATAACTCCTAAAGTTCTCGATTTTTTTTAAAAATAAGATTGGTACTACTGAAATCTGGGTAATCGGAAATCGAAACTTGATTGTAATCTGTAGCTAGTACATTTTTTGATAAATTTGCTTATAGGATTTCGATAAGGAGATGCGTTCAGAGTAGCAAGTATGTAAAATGTCTTGACACAGCCCCAAAGGGCCAAAGCCAAGCATCTCTCAATCTATTGGCTTAAGCGCTTCTAATTTTCGCACAAGAGAAAGGGACCTACAGCTTAACGCCGAATCCGAACGGCAGTTTGAGAAGCTATAATTGCAGTCTAAGGTTAGGTTAGGTTTCAATGGTTGAAATAGGAGAATCCCATTTCCTCACTTAGGCCAATGAAGGCCCGTTGTGTTACCATATAACCCTTTCTACGATGTGGTCGAAGAGGGAGGGTCGTCCCCGTTAAACCATTTTGATGGTAGCACGAAATTGAGCAAAGAGTTGACATCCGTTTCAGAGATGTCAGAAATATTCAAAACTGCGAGTCGCCTTCTGCTGAGAGCTGGACAGTGTCAGAAGAGGTGTTGTACACTCTCATCTTCATCAGCTGAATTGGAGCTTCTACAGAAGTCATTGTGTCTGATGCCAAGCTCTTGACGGAGTAACGCCCTAGTTTGTTTTAATATTTAGAGTTGGCCATGTAAGCCTAGGTACTTAACATGTGTGAATCGTTTGCCATCGGTTTAAGGTTATTCGAAAGGTGGTTTCTTTTGTTTGTAGTTTACAGGTCGCAACGGGCACTCTTATGTTGCTCTTATCTGGTAGGAACTGAGTGGTAGTGCAAACTCTAGCAAGCTAAGTCATAGAATGTTAACAAACGAATCAGATGATTAGTTCAGCTGTAGTCCTGTAGTTCAGCTGCACCGGTGCGGCATTAATGAATTCTCTAACTCTTCGTAGTGAGGACTCGCCCCTAGACCAACCACCAGCCAAGTATTTGCCTAACGTATTTTGTATGGGAATGTCCGGAAAACGTACCGATCGGTACGACCCTGTATTACAAGTCGTTAGTGTGGTGATGGGTACGCACTATAGTTCAAGTACTTGACTAGAGATGTGATGCATTACCTGTCGTTAACGACGCGACTGTCGCTCAGAGATGCATCAGGTCGTTAGGCCAGGTAGTGCCTTGACACCAGCTGAACTACAGAGTAGTGTTGGGCAAAATGTTGTTCATTTCACTGAACATGTTCACTTGTTCTTTTTTTCAAAGTGAGTCAACACACTCAAGTTGTTCACTTGTTCAGTTGTACTTGTTCAGTTGTTCACTAGTTCAGTTGTTGACTTGTTCAGTTGTTCTTGTTTAGTTGTTCACTTGTTCAGTTGTACTTGTTCAACTGTTCACTTGTTCAGTTGTTCAGAACAACTGAAAAAGTGAACAACTGACGAAGAACAACTGAACAAATGAACAACTCTAGTGAAGAACATGTTCACTTGCTCAGTTTAGTGAACAATTCAATTTTGTTCACTCACTCATGAACAACCCAACACTAGTAGATAGAAACCCGTGTGTTTTTTTTTAAATATGTCCAATGTTCTAGTTTGCCGATGACGCATTGTGTTCCGCGCTTAAATTTAAAGTTAATCCCATAATTTGTGAACAAATGAGCGCTCTTATCAGCTACAAACAAAAAACTATTCTATGTGTCACGGTTTCGAGGGAATCAAAGCTTATATTTCGTTTCAATTTATAGAAAACTGGATCTCGTGCTGATATCAACACAGTGCTCTCAACAATCTGCCTGCTGCAATGTATCCATTATAATTAGCCCCGTTATGAGTTAAGAAAGTGGAACTTAACCTTTGCATATGGCTGAAATTGCTTTATAATGTGCCAAGGAAATTAACAACAATTTTTCAGACAATTTAACATTATCTTGATTATGCAGGGGGCAAAAAACGAAGAGAAAAGAAACATGCAGTTTTTCTACGATGCATGAAGAAGACTTCAACACTGTCGCCTCAGTGTTCGCAATTTGTCTGGGCACTTGAATCTTAGGCCAGCATGAGACGGCGGCATAAATTACTCGTGCAAAAAGAAGTCGCCCAGTAAGAAGATGAATGCAGCATTTGATGAGCGTTTATGTATGAGTACAAGTACTATATATATATTGTATGTGCTTGCCTAGAAGAAGTTGCCTGGCAGCATTCTTGCTGATTGCTTGGCAGCGGCATGGAAATGCAAGTCCCAGGCAGCCGAGTGTGGCAGCAGCATAAATGACTTGATGACGGCGGAACTGCTTGAAGGCGACATTGACAATGGCCAAAGCGAAGGTGTGGAAAATCAAGAACACACCGAGACTACCCTAAAAGGGGAAGCAGTGAGTCCGCCAAGTCATGTTCCAAGACGTCAAGAGCTTATGAAATGTGAAGCCTTTTGTGTTCAGAAAATGGACATGAAGAAGACGAACTGCAACCTGTGCAACTGTGTAAAAGGGTTATTCCGCTTTGGCCGAGACCCACAGTGCGTAGGTGAAACATTACCTGAGCACTTGCAATGACACCAACCACAGGGCCAATTAGTCAAAAGCTTAGCCCGAAATGTAGACGCCTCTGCGTGATTTTGAGGAAGATTTTTTTTTGCAAGGAAGAGACAACGTTTACTTGCGGGTGATATCATCAGGCCATGTTTACCGTCTCGCCCTTTTCCGCTTTGAGCAAAGTTGCGTGCTTGCGATTTATTATTACAATTTCCTGGCTAAATTGAAGACTTGTGCACTAGGCAAAGTGCCAGCTAGAAAATGTTTATCATAAAACTGGCTTTTTGTTGTTGGGCAAATTTATTGTACGTTTGTTTTTTTTTTGTTTTAACCAAGGTAGCAGACGAGGGCACTGCGCTTAGCACGATTGATTTGGTGTTTGGGGCTAATGCACTTGTGTAAAGGTGTTATCGGGCACTTTTTGGACACAATGCAACGTGTTGTTCTGAGATCAATTACCGGTGAAACAAAAGACAGTATTTATAGAAAACCCTATCGTGCTTTTTTTTACCCTCGCAGTTAAAATATTAATTCGTAATTTTAATCAAAAAAAGAAGACAAAGCTGAACTCGTCTGTCTCAAAGTTTTGGTACTAACATTTAGTAATACAAAAATCTCCTCCGTCAGTTTTAAAGCTATCCTCACCAAAGTTTGCACGAAGTCTTTTGGTACAAATACGCTGCACATTTGTCGGAACCGGCCGGATCGGATAACTATAGCATATAGCTGCCATAGGAACGATCGGTTGAAAAAGTAGTCTTAAAGAGAAAAACTTTTTTGTTTTTAATGGAAATGCCTCCAAAGTACGTATTTCTTAGTTTACTATCCCTTCCTATGATTTCACTAAGTATGGTCGAAATCGGATGACTATAGCATATAGCTGCCATAGGAAAGATCGGTCGAAAAATTAGTTCTAGTGAGAAAAACTTTTTTGTTTTTAATGAAAACGTCCTTTTCATTGGCATATTCTTATTTTATATACATTAACATATTTCTACAAAGTTTTATCAAAATCGGATGACTATAGCATATATCTGCAGTATGAATAATCGGTCGAAAAAGAAGTTCTAGTGAGAAAAACTTTTTGTTTTAAATGGGATCGCCTCCAAATTTCGCAATTAACAGTGTATTATGCTTTTCCATGATTTCACCAAGTTTAATCGAAATCAGATATCTTTATAGTATAGATCCCCCAGAAAAGTAATGTCCAAAGAGTAGTCTTAAAAAAACTTTTTTGTTTACAATGGAAGCTGCAAGGGTATACAAAGCTTCGGCCGAGCCGAAGTTAACTTTCCCCTATTTTTTTCTTATATAATACGATAAATAGGGTGTTGTAAGATGTAGGGTACGAATTCTTTTCTAGCCGACATTCTCTGTTTCCGAAGGGTATTTTTCTAGGAACTTATAGACGAATCTGCGAAAGAAATTCAAATGGTTTATAGGAATTCAATTTCCAAAGTTTGTGTAAAGTCCCATTTAGGCAGAAATCATAATATTTCATAATGTGCCCATATGAACCACTGAACCGAACCGAAACCGCGGTTCAGTTAGCTCCAGAAACCAGGTAATGAACCACTAAACCGAACCACTACTTATTTTCGAGTGGTTTGCATCCCTGTTTTATACATGGTTCTGAAGTTGAAAGGTTTTAAGAAAGCCTTAAAGAAGAATTGGACTAACAACGGTACTTTTTCAGTTCTTTTGTTTTGCAAAGTTCAGTTTTACTTTCGTTTCAATATAATAGCCATATAAAAAAGTTTAGATGCGTAAAAAATTGACCGAAAATATATGATTAGAGATCTTCTAGCTCTGAACCAAGGTTTATACCAAATGTGTGGGTTCCCTGCCCTACCTTAGGCTCTACGACTGGATTGAACGAACGAAACTTCTTTCAGAATTTCAAGGGTTTGCAGACACTTTTATGATGCTCTCCTTTATTCCACTAATAGGCATCAACGTTTATTGCCAATAAAAAGAAAGCAATGTGATCAATTTGCCACCTCTTAATAAACACCAGATAAGATTACTTAGTTTTAATGAACCAACCAGCGTCCAATTAAGCCGAGTTAATTGAACTCACCATCATGTGAATTGTGCAGCTCTTTGTGATTGGTATAGAAATCCATTTTGTTCCAGTTGACGCCTTCGCTTGATGGGTTAAGCACAGTGCAATGCACCGAAGACAACTCCCCGAAAACGGAACGGGGGGGCGAAGGATAAGGGTGCAGTCAAGTGAAGCTCGAGCCAGTACCTTGGGCAGGGGTTGGGCTTGACAACAATAATAATGCAGCAGCCGCTTGAATGGATTTTCACTTTGCCGCTTTTCACTATTGATTAAACACGTTACACTTTCCCACTTGATTGTTGGATAATTTCACTGCGATTATCCAAGAGATACAAAATCATTGAGAAACCAAAAACAAAAACGGAGAATGCGTTTTGCGTTTCGCTTTTAATTCAATTTTCAATGCTGTTAATCGAATTTTCTGTGTCGGCCGCTGGAAAAAGCGAAAAGTTTGTTGCACAATTGGTTTTCGTGGCAATTTCTGACCTACATCACGATAATGGCAACAAATGAAAGATTGAATGCAGAGCCATAATCGGTGTATGTCTGTATCTAGGGAATCATTTTGGATGGTGCAAGTGACGCACTCTCGCTGTTGTTGTTATTGTTGTTGTTGTGCAGTTTTCACCCAGTAACCGAGTTCTTTTTGGGCACCCCGCCCCGATGCCGAATGGAAAGCGTTAGCGACCCGCGTCCAA
Organism: Lordiphosa collinella; assembly: GCA_018904265.1. Classification (NCBI taxonomy): domain Eukaryota; kingdom Metazoa; phylum Arthropoda; class Insecta; order Diptera; family Drosophilidae; genus Lordiphosa; species Lordiphosa collinella. The sequence goes on from JAEIFV010000774.1 coordinate 95,463, forward strand.
CTATAACTGACTGCAACGAACTCACGAAATGCACTGAAACGCGGATTGCGGATTCTGGGCAGGATGTTTTACGCTAACACGAAGGGTTGTTGCTCAAATCGTTTATCGTAAACGGTATTCGCAGCTTCGTTAACTGCGCCGAATCCACAACCGTCCGTGTGTCAGTGTGGGTGCCACAGTAATGATTCCATTTGCGTGTCAGGGCGGGCATCACATTGTTTATGCTCCAATTCAGTCGGAACAAAGGAGATCCAACAACACTCGAGCCTCAAGTTTAGCCCAAAGCCACCAGGAAGCGCAACTGCATGACACTCACGCACAATGCAATTACAGTGAAGCATCGTAGGGCATAAAATCAACTTCCGGCATTATTTACACTGTGATTCAATGTCCTCTTTCAATTGGCAAATTGAGTTATTCATGCCACAAGGAGGGGAGCAATAGCTGCCTGACTGAATGATTGTGGAGTACAACCCTTGCCCAATAATTCGGATTAGCACCTAAATCTTGTACAGATGCAGATCGCGAGATAAGTAAAAGCATCTCAAAAGCTTCGAAAAAAGCTTCTGCACATGCTAAGCAAACAAGCGTGCGAGAGGGAGAGGAACCAAAGGGAGAGTGGGCTCGCTGAACTGTGACTGTTGCGCGACTCGTCCGAGGGTTGAGGGAGGAAATCGCAGGCATTGTATGCCTATCAGCTGTCTGGCCTAGCATTTCATTTGCTTTTATCAGATCAAAATTCGCTAACGTTGTGGTAGTTCTATAAATAGAAACGAATAATTAAAAGAAATTCTCTTAAAATTATTAATTTGCTCCGAGTACAAGTTCATACATATGTACATTTGTTTTCATTACAACGAAAATCTATTTTCCCACCCTCACAAAATGTGAGCAAACATACATACAAACACAAATACAATTTTTATCTGTCACACAACAACACACAGGCATAGCCAGTCGACAATGTGCCCCGACTCTCTAATAGCACGTTTGGTTGCTGTCGTTCAACAAGTCAGGTTGGCCGAGCGGTCTAAGGCGCCAGATTTAAGCTCTGGTTCTCGAGAGAGAGCGTGGGTTCGAACCCCACACCTGACATGAATGGGAATTTTTTTTTTTTTTTTTTTTTCAGAGCTGAAAAATTAAACAGAATTTTTAATATGAAAATGGGAGATTTGGTAGTCACAAGTACTTTCTTTTTATTATTTCTATGTTATTGCAATGTAAATTTTGAGAGGACCAACTCCACTCACTTCGTTCGTTGCATACAAGTTTCCCCGTTTCCGGTTGGCCTAAAACGTTAACCATAACTAACAATAAAGGGCCGAGAAGTGCCGTTGCCCTGCTGAATAATTAATAATCATGTTGTTCGTTATATGTCTCTATTGTTTTGGCATGTGGCTTTTGTTATGTATTCTGTTGCATTGCGCAATACTTTGTTGCTTTTGGGGGAAAATGGTTAACTGAAAGATTTATCTGTTTAACGAATGAACATTTGTTTGGCAGTTGTAGAAAATAAATTTATAAGCCAAAAGAGTTGATTTTGACTAATGCTCTCGGAGATGAGCCATTCAAATCAATTGAAACTTGATTGAGAAATTGAAAAACAATTTGTTATTTAGACAATGCAATAATAACATTTACATACGTAGCTGGAATTGCTTTGTCTGGAAATCGTATATGGGCATTTCCCCCGAAAGGTCCACTGAGACCAAAAATTTAAAAGTAGTTAAAAAGTTTTATCATATTTTCCCAGAGGGAAACAATTAAATTATCGATTCGTCGCCGTTCGCAGCAATTGGGCCTCTGTTACTCAACAACGTGGAAAATTTTACGGAAGGATTTAGGTGTGAAGCCTTTCAAAATACAGCTGGTGCAAGAATTGAAGCCGAACAACCTACCGCAACGTAGAATTTTTGGTGAATGGGCTCTTGGAAAGTTGCCCGAAGATCCACTTTTTTTACCGAAAAATTGTGTTCAGCGACGAAGCTCATTTTTGGCTCAATGCATCCAGAAAAAGTCACAGTTTGGTGCGGTTTATGGGCTGGTGGCATCATTGGAACGTACTTCTTCAAAGATGATGCGAATCGTAACGTAACTGTGAATGGTGAGCGCTACCGTGAGATGATATCCAACTTTTTTTTGCCCAAAATGCAAGAGCTTGACTTGCATGACATGTGGTTTCAACAAGACGGTGCCACATGCCACACAGCACGCGCAACAATGGACTTATTGAGAGGCGAGTTCGGTGAAAATTTTATTTCACCTTCGGGACCGGTCAATTGGCCGCCTAGATCGTGCGATTTAACGCCTTTTAGACTATTTTTGTTGGGCTATGTTAAAGCTCATGTCTATACAGACAAGCCCGCTTCAATTGAAGCATTGGAAGACAACATTGAAGCATTTATTCGTGAGATACCGGCCGAAATGTTGGAAAGAGTATGCCAAAATTGGACTAAGCGGATGGACCATTTGAGGCGCAGACACGGTCAACATTTGCATGAAATAATCTTCAAACATTAAATTATATGGACCGTACTATCGATTCAAATAAAGATTTCATGCATTTTTCTGAATTTTATGTGTTTTTTTTTTGAAAAACTTTCTTATAGCTCTTAAAAAATCACCCTTTATAAAGAAACAATACACAGCATAAAAATTTCAGTCGCTTGACACTTACAGTTTGGCTTTAGACCTGGTACGTCCACCACAAATACTGAAGAGACCCCATGAGACAGATACTAACGCCCACCATCTAAAGCCGCCTTTGGCATTCGGATAAGGTCAAACTTCTTTGAAACCCTGTCTACTTTTGGTATACCAGCAAAGTACGTTCGACTTTGCATGATGACGTTGAGAAGCACACGAAGCTCCGTCAAAATAGGAAAGAACCTCTCGGCCTTTCGATACCAGAAGAGGTTTTAGGCAGAGTGACATCTTATCGTGTAACTTCTTGAATCTTCTAATGGAGTATATACTGCGCCAGTGCCCAAATGCTAACAGATCGGGCACCATGTTTTATAAAGATGTAATGCTACTTGCATATTCCGACGATATTGACTTTATCGGCAAAAACGAAAGAGTCAAAACTTATGGACTTCGCGGTAAATGAGGATAGTGCGAAGTAGCTAGTATGCAACAATCTGTTGCAATGAGAGACTACAAATTCAAGGTTGTTCAGAATTTTGTCTACCTCGGAACGATGATAACAAAGTACGACACTAAAAAAACCCGGGATGAGACCCTTCAATTCTGATAGAAGGGACATCTGTAAGCATCACCTCATACCCAGTTTTTTAGCTGTAGCCTAGGTTCGCGTTCTATGAGTACTTTTGTACAATTAACACAAAGCGACAGCAACTTTAACTTAATTGTTAATGGTTCAAAATAAAAATCTAAATTGGGATCAATGGAAACGCAATATCAAAAGTTCACTTCAATCGTACAATTGGTTTAGGTAACGCCAGAAGAGGTCAAACCTAAGTTCTTGAACATCTTTAAAAGCGCACGGCAGATTTTTATTAAAATCGAAATTTATGATGGCATAATTGGCTATGGCTGTCCCTAAGAGATGGTTCTCTACAGCCAAAGCTGAGAAGTTCCAATTAAAGATTTACCAACGAACAACTCCATTTAGGCCATGAACTAGACCCGAAAATAGACCGAACTGCGTTTTCAGTATTATATACGAAGGAGTGGTTCGCGTATTATGGGAATTTTTGTATTAGCAATTGCCTTAGAACATCATTGACCATTTAGGGTAAGAAAAGCTTCACCAAAATGATTGCATTAATCTTATGAGTAAAATTCCTTATTGACAGTAAGAAAATGTAAAATTTATTTTTAATATGTCTTTAATGGACAAACCGCTATACTCTAAGATGCCTTGAACATAAGTATTTAAGTGATAAGATCCATTTCCCTGCTGGAAGATAAAAACTTTCATAAGATTAATTGCATAATTTTTGGAAGCTGTTAATACCCTAAATGGTCAATGTTGCTCTTAATCAATTGCTAGTACAAAAATGCCTTTTTGGGAAAACTGGAAACGCAGTTCGGTCTATCTTTTGGTCTACTTTATGACCTATATGAAGTGGTTTGTGGGTTTAAAGATATTCAAGACTGTAGGTACCTTAACCAAATGTACGATTAACGCGATTTTTATACTCTGTACCAGAGTTACACAGAGCATAATACGTTTTTGCAAAAGTAAGTAACAGACAGAAGGAAGCATCTCCAACACGAACGGTTTCCGAACCCACCAGATGCATCAAAATATTATTCAACAATTTCAATAGAAGACCTGTCCGATAAACACAAGCTTCACTGGTTTAGCTGGTGTCAAGGCACTGCCAGGCCTAACGACCTGATGCATCACTAAGCGTCAGTCGCGTCGTTAACGACAGGTAATGCATCACAGCGCTAGTCAAGTGCACCCATCACCACACTAACGACTGGTAATGCAGGGTCGTATCGATCGGTACTTTTTCCGGACATTCCCTTACAAAATTCGTTAGGCAAATACTTGGCTGTTGGTTGATCTGGTGGCGAGTGTTCACTACGAAGAGCTAGGGGGTGCGTTAGAGCCGCTCCGGTGCAGCTGAACTACTGGGATGTCATTAACATTGAGTTGAAGACAGCAGCACGCAGACCCCAAATAGATGAAAAACTGTGATATATAACTCCGATATTATCCGATCATATAAAAGATATATAAAAGTGAGTTTCAATTATGAAAAGATCTTAATATTTGTATAAAGAATCTAAAATCAGTTGGCAAATAAAATGACAGATTTTTTTGTTTCCTACCCTATAATGGTCCCTATAATAAGCATAGAATTTCAAAATTTCGAGTTTCCGGAAACCCTGTTCCAATTCTTGAATTCTGCACTGATATTACAAGTAATCACAAATCGGGGTATATCCTAATCAAATAACTAGCCAAACAAAATCTGTTCAACAAATCGATTTCCTATAACATGTGACACCTTCTGGGTTACAAAACCCCAAATGGGTTTCTTTACATTGTTACCATTTCTTTGCAATTTTCTTTTGGGGCCACTTCCCTGTGTTGAAAAAATTCAACAACAAATTGCAAGCATAAAAAGCAAAACAATTGCCATAATTTCATAACCCAAAGCCAAGTCAACCTGGTTTACCATTCTTCCATTGTGGAAAAACAATTTGAATTGCTTGTGGCATACAAAACAAAAACCAAGAGAGAGAGATAGAAAACCGCAACGACGAACCACGAAAATTGTGTAATAATTGCGACACTTTCCTGACTTATAAGCCATGAAGAACAACTGACATGGGCAAACGCTGTGAAACAACTTGATGGAATAACCGTTAGCAGAAAAAGTTTCAAAGAAATTTCATTGGAATTTGATTAACAAAAGCGCTTGGCATTGTTTGGGCCGTGCCAAAAGCCAGAACTAGGAGATGAAGCTACAAACCAGTTACCCGGTCGGTCGGCTTACTGGTCAGTTCTTTGACCATTCGTTTTTCAATATCAAGTTCAACCAGTCATGCGTAGCAGGGACACACTAACGGTGCGACAGGTTCGCGGGGGCCATCGAATCCATTGCACGGATTTGCAACCAGTTGAACTTGTTTTGGCTGCCGCGGCAGATTTTTGCAGCTGCCACCAATGGGAGCAGATGATGAGTCATCGGCGTTAACTAGCCCCAGTTTGAGAGGAAATCGTCGAAAAGCAATTACACTTGCAACAATAGAAGCTGCAGCTGTAAAATTTATGGCCCAAACGTCACAGGAACATGAGTTTCAACGGGGTAAAGTTCACTGTACCGTAAAGCTTGAAAATAACGCTGAGCATGCGCAAAGCAGCAAACCAGCAAGCGAAACAAGTTTCGGAGCGCTTTGGGTTTGGGATTTGTTTTGGTTTTCGGGGCTGCCTGCTCCAAATGCAGCTAGTGCTCTGAGTTCATCGACTGGCAATCAAACGGAGGAGTAAGCGAAGAAAATAGCCAAGATAGTCGATAGTTAAACGTCGCGCAAGTGGAACCAATTAATGCACTAAAAGAAAACCGAAAACAGGAATTGAAAATGGTTTTATTTCGTCATTTCCTCGTTTACAGTTAAAGGGAGATGCAATTAAAATGCAAATACCCAAGTGTCGACCAAAAGATCTCAAGGGGGGCCCCCCGTTCGCGGTTGAACGTTGATGGATTTGTGTGCCTTATAACTCATTTCTTCCAACACATGTTTACAGATTTTCCACATGTCATTACAGCTTCCCCCTAGCCCTTGAATTACCAAGTGCTCTCGGCGGATATATAGAACACCAACAGAGGGGGGAATTCATTTTTTGTATTTTGTTGGTAAATATTGTACGCTTTTGTCTTTTTTTTTGTTATCATTTGATGTTTAATCTTATCTCATGTGTCAGTACTATTATTTGTTTGGACATCCAAAACAGAGCAAGAGAAAATGGAGTAAAATTTGGTATAAAAGGGAAAAAATTAATACCAAAATTTCAGTTTCACATAGAAGAAAGCCGACACTAAATTTTTTCTCACACTTCATTTAAGCTTAGTGGGAACATTTACATACAGTTTCGATTGTGATTTGACAACTTAATGTGGTTGGAAATTAATGGCTAGAAAATTTATAAATAAATTTACTAATTCACGAAAGGAATATTGACAATTCATGGGGAAAAAGATAAATGGAATGAAATACAAACAGTTTTCCAAATGCAATCACAAAGTGCAGAAAACAATTTATTGAAAAAGTATTCCAGCATGCATTACATCAAACATGAGCTTTATAGATGACGCACAGTAGCGATCATATCCTGTCAAATGCAGCAAAGCTGCTTAAGGGGAGGTTCTTTTGGATTTTTTTGAAAAAATCTTTTTTTTTTTTTAATAAAATGAAAGTTTTATATGTGTAGAATATACGTGCCAAGGGATATTTCGATACGACGCGTATTTCTTGAGATAGAGCGTGTCAAACATACCCATGTCGCTGGCACGCTCTAAAAACTTTAAACGCGTTTTTCTCGGAACCATGTTTTCAAACCTCTTGTCGCGCACAGGGCTCGTTCTATTGATCCGATTTCCTTTATTCAAAAAATGTTTGAAAGTATATACTTTTTTGTATGTCTTATACCTAAAATTGGCATAAAAATTGTTTATTTATAATTTTTAAACGAGATCGAAGTGAAAAAAAGGGGAAAAAATGTCAATTTTTTTTAAACGTCCATGAAATTGGTTTATTTTGACCAAAATTAATTGTCGTTAGGTATAAGACATAGGAAATTTCATCAATTTCAATAAATTATATACATTTCTAATTTCAGTTCACTACCAGCAGTCCGACACTAGACAAAGCAGAAAAATAGAGGTCGACGAGATCCGCCATTTTTTTAATCGTTAATAAACAACGAATCAAAAGTTCAAAAGCATAAGATGGTATGTCTTTTCATTTTCCCGCAATCCATGCTCAAAGTTTGCTCAATTTTCGGAAAAATCCAAAAGAACCTCCCCTTAATCAAATTTGCACATATTGCACCTACAATCCAAAATAGATGAGGAATTACAAATTTTATTACTTTGCGACTGTTTTTCTAAATAAGACTAGTTTTCGTTCCTTACTTTTCTTATGTACTTCTTTTTCGACCAATCATTCATATTGCAGCTATATGCTATAGTTATCCGATTTTGACAAAACTTTGTAGAATTGTGTTAAGGTATGTAAAATGAATATATGCCAACGTATAGAACGTTTCCATTAAAAACAAAAAAGTTTATCTCACTGGAACTAGTTTTTCGACCGATCGTTCCTATGGCAGCAATATGCTATAGTCATCCGATTTTGACCAAACTTTGTAGAGCATATAAAATAAATACATGCCAATTTTGAGGACATTTCCATGGAAAACAAAAAAGTTTTTCTAACTAAGACTATTTTTTAGACTATACTTTTCTATGGCAGCTATACTACATAGATGTCCGATTTCGACCAAATTTTGTGGAATCATGTAAAATCATAGTAAACTAAGAAATACGAAGTTTGGAGGCGTTTCAGTTGAAAACATAAAAGGTTTTCTTACTAAAACTAGTTTTTCGACCGATCGTTCCTATGACAGCTATATGCTATAGTCATCCGATCCGGCCGGTTCGGAAAAATGTGCGGCGTATTTGTACCAAAAGACTTCGTGCAAAGTTTGGTGAGGATAGCTTTAAAACTGACGGAGGAGATAGCATAGAAACAGACGGACAGGGCTAAATCAACTCAGCTGATCAAGAATATAGATACTTTATGTGGTCGGAGATGCTTCCTTCTATGCGTTACAAACATCCGGACAATTTTATAATACCCTCTGCAAAGGTATAAAAAGGTGTGAGTGTGGCTAACACTCACGGGGCCTTGATGTGAAACATTTTGTATTTGATATGATCCGCCTTTCAAATTTTTCCGTTTTTGCGTTACTTTATACTCCATATTCAAAACTCGATACTCAGTTATCGATACTTTGATACTAAGTTCTCGATATTAAGTACTTGATACTCAGTATTTGATATTCAGTATTAATTACTCGATGCCAAGCTCTCAGTACTCGATTCTAAGTATTAGATACCAAGTACTCGATATTAAGAATACTCAGTTTTTGATACTCAGAGGCCGCTCTTGGAATTATGAAACAATTCTCGCTACGAGAAAGTTCTCAGCGTCTCCGTACTGGGCTAAAATCATAAAATGTTCGGATTACTTTAAAAAGCATTTAAAATATAAAATATTTTAATAGATTGAGACAAAACTAAAACAATTATTTTCGCTAGGTAAAATCAATTGAGAACTCCACGATTTTTATAATATTATTAAATTGTTTCCTAGTTACATAATGATGCAACTCTGTGTCTTAACTCCCAGTAAGTTATCAAATCGTGACATAACTTCCTTTATGAGTTTATACAGTTTATTTCCATAAGGGAAATGTCCAACGCAATGATCTATGCATTTGATAAAGCACGTGCTGCATTTGCCATGATGTTGGACCACAAAATAAAAGTATGAATATATAAACCACAATAAACGATACCAAGATGAAAAAACATACAAAATTATGTTAATTTCAAATAGAAAACAAAAGCTGCAATTAAACCACAGTGGCTTTCTCCCAACAATCGCCAGTGACTATTTCACTTTTGTATTATATGCTAATTTTCCAACTTAAAAGTGGGTTTATTTTTCATCTGAGCAAAACTGAAAGGGAGGTGCATGATTTCTTTTGTTTCCATTTTTTGGCAAAATATTCCGTGAAATTCTGCTAGGAACAGCAGCTGTTGGCTTTGACAATGGACGGAAAAGGTGATCAGGATCGACATTTGAGTTCCTGTCAGCTGTGTGGCGCGTGCAAAAAGGCCCCCTTGGGCAGATCCGAGACTCGTTTAAAGTGGGAACGAGGGCGGTGGTCGAAAGGGGGTTGAGTGACAGCGACAGGAACGACAACAAGCAATGCTTAAATGGCAGATAAGCTAGAAAAAAGGCAGCCAAACTGATCGAAACAAGTTTACCCTCGTGAACAAAATCATACAGTAAAATGCAACGTTATGCATATTCGTTTGCTAACATAATGTTAATAGGTTGACATTCATGTTAATGCTCTGTTAATTTATATAATTTATAATTTATATAGGCCTACACGACGGGGGATACTATAAGAATACTAAATACACGAACCTTAGGTCTTTTGCGCGAAAAACGTTCCGCAGAAATGAAGTCAAAATCTGAAATCTGGGTTTTCGAGGAACAACTTGTGAAATAATCATCCTAGGGGGGTCAAATATCCCCGCGGCCCCCTTAATTTTACTATACGCAACTTTCGTCCATACATCAAAAAGCTCTAGTTTTTCAACATGGTCCCATACGAAAAATCGTTATTAACTGAACATAGGAAAGAGTAGCGCTGTCTTCCACATATAAAATACCACAATATAAAAAAAGCTTGTACAAGCGCATCTCCGCGACGCAGTCGTTGGTCACTGAAAAATTGAAAGTTTTTCGAAAATTCATTAATTTTTGCGGGCTGACTCTGCAAAAATGTGAATGTATTGTTTTCCTACACTCGGATTTAACGGGAACACTGTTTTGTGATTTTGGAGAAGGAGAGTGAGCGCCCTCCCCGCCTATTCGTGTATTTGTAAAACTGCAAGAAATAAACGGTTTTGTTAAGGTTTGGTTTATTTCATCGACCAATTTGATGACTAGAAACTAACTTAAGGTAGGTTCATTTTACAAAATCAAATAATCGAAAGACTTTTCTTCAAATGCCGTTTCTTTTTCAGAAGGAGTTTGTCTTAATTTGAATTTTTCCGTGGAGTTTCCATAATCTGAATAGATATTACGTTAAAAACTACTTAAACCACTGAACCGATTCAGTCTTAGTTCCCGAGTGGTTTGTATCCCTGAAAATTAAGTAAAATCTAAAAACCGTTCCGGCTCGGGTGAACACTAATTCATAAGATTCAACTCAAGAGAGTAAGAAACCTGAATCGAACCAAGATTCTGCAGCCTTAGTAGCTGAAGTTGTCAAACCCAGTCTAATATACCCTTCCCAAGTGAAGAATAGCCAGGGTATTCATTGTGCTGGCTGTATTGTAAAGCCTGTTAATTGGCTTTCAAATCCAGAGAATCGGCTGGGCACGTTCTGGTAACGACCCTGGACAGGAACACGCATGCGCCGCGCCGCGACTCGACTCCATGACGCCTCATACATATGTACAAACAAACAAACATACACACAAGCATGCATAGTTCTTTTTCATGGAACATAAATAAACGAAATGTGTTCCCGGCGACTGCGCCAAGCACTTTCATACTCCTTCGACTTGTGCCCAAGTAAAATGTTTACTCATTTCCGCACTCAATTAAACTGTTCGGGACAGAAATCTATCTTTAATTTTTGTCTTTGTCACAAAAGGGACGACGAACCACAACTGGCTTTAAATATAGAACCATTCCAGTCTCTGTGTGTGTGTGTGTGCAGGACAGCTGGTAAGACAACTGCATGTGGATGGTTTGCTTTGGCGGGGGTGATGCACCCTCCCCTCGTCAGATCCATAATTGTTTGATTCATGGTCACGTTTTGTGACACAGTAGGTTTACCCTGCCCCTGCGAAAAAAGAACTTCCGTCTTTGCTTATCGATTCGATTGCTGTAGGTTTTTTTGTATGGGGCAACATGAGCCGATTTTCTGGCCCAAAGAATTCGCCAGTGTCAGCGCAAAAGTGCAAGTCAACAGAAACAAAGTGAAGAGCAAACAAAACTCACGCTTACAGGTTATCTACGCCCCCCTTGTCCACCCTAGCCATCTGCAGTGAGAAGATTCACTTGGCTTACCTGTTGCTGCCTCCTTTGATGCGCCGTGGTGTCGACTTGAGCTCTTGGGAGTCTCTCCCTGGGAAGTGGAGTCTTCTTAGGCCGACTGCTTCGCCCGCGTTGACGAGTATTCAAAACTTAGACCGAAAAACACGCGCTCATCTGCAGAGCACACAAATTTGCGTTGTCTTCTACTTCTCAATTTGCAATTTTCAAAACCGGCGCTAGGAAAAATGTAAGAAAATGACGTGCTTTTAATTGATTGTTTTGTTTGTATAAATCCACAATTTCCAATTGACAAAGTTGACCGATCGAACGATCATCCGCGCCACAACCGCAACGTTTTAGGTTTCGATTTTGACTGACCGCGCAACAGCTGTAGTCAGCTGCAGCTGGTGGTGTGCGCTGTGACTGCATATCGATATATGTGTTAAATATCGATAACTAAGATTGAGGGGCACACCTATTAAGTCTGAGCGTTATTTTTTAAATTTAAAAGACTAACTAAGTATTCTCAGTGGCTAGAGATCGACAAGTGGCTCACAGGGAGAAACTCAATGCACAATTTCAAGCTAAAAGCAAAACATGTAGAACATTGCGTATTATAAGAATTTCTGGCAATAAGAATCTCTGGCAATAACCGCCCAAGTGTGTTTTTTCATTTTTCTGTAGAGAAATTTTTTATCTTTTAATGAACTTGTAAATAATGTGACTGGTCGTAAAGTGGAAGTGTTTTAAAGATTGGAAGCGAAATTGCTTAAAGTATGCAGGTTTTTCTTTTTTAAAATCAAGTTGTCTTTTTATAATTTTGACTTACAAACCGTTACTTATTTGACCTTTTCAAGATTTATGCTGTTTTGGTTTTCCACTATATCTTTGTAAACACTCATCCGATTGGAGTGAAAATTTTACACTTTATAGAATTAAACCCGGGAAGCCATTGTGTATTAAATTCTCAATTTTGACTAGCTCGAGTGATGTTTTAATGCCTTATTGCGACAAATATTTATTGTTATGTTTTTAGGAAACTTGTCTATATTTAGCAATGACAAACCCTAACACCTCGTGAGTTATTTTGTAGGCAGATAATTCGTAAAATTTATTTATTCTAAATATTTCGATGATGTAATAATATTTAGCAAGTTTTAATACACTTGCAAAAGCTAGAAAAAATAATCCCCTTGCCGAATTTTTAAAACCAGACTATCAAACATGCCAAAAATAGGTTTTTTAAAAATTGGGGACAGTTAACTTCGGCTCGGCCCTTGCAGCTTCCATTGAAAACAAAAAAATTTCACTAACTTAGACTACTTTTCGGACCTTACTTTTTTATGGGAGCTATTCTATATAGATGTCCGATTTCGACCAAACTTAGTGGAATCATGGGAAAGCATAGCAAACTAAGAAATACGAAGTTTGGAAGCGTTTTCATTGAAAACATAAAAGTTTTTCTCACTAAAACTAGCTTTTCGACCGATCGTTCCTATGACAGCTATATGCTATAGTCATCCGATCCAGCCGGTTTCGACAAATGTGCAGCGTATTTGTACCAAAAGACTTCGTGCAAAGTTTGTGCAAAGATAGCTTATAAACAGACGGACGTACAGGGCGAAATCAACTCATGCTGATCAAGAATATATATACTTTATGTGGTCGGAAATACTTCCTTCTATGCGTTACAAACATCCGCACAATTTTATAATACCCTCTGCAAGGGTATAAAAACGCATTTATAAATAATACAAAAGATTTAAAAACGAAAATCCGCGCCACGATAAGAGCTACAGTCGGGAAGTATCGCAAACAAAGTTACCGATGTATCGATATTTTTCACCCTCACTAACTGTGTTGATCTGGCAACGTGCAGAGACATGTTGGCGGTTACTATTTGAATTTAGAGATGTTAATGTTGCCGCTAAGCTCTGAAAAGTATATTAAGGGCCCTTTTCTCATGTTCCTGTTTTTTGCAAAACTAGGCGTGGATTTTGGTGAATTTGCACTGCTCACTTTGAGCGTGAGCTATGCAAATGCAAAATCCACCTCAAGAAAAAAACATATTTCCCATTTAACCATTCCTCTCCCCTCAGATTTTAAAATTTTTTTCAAAAAACACTTCTTCTCTCTCTCTATCTTTTCGAGACGACGACAGCAGACGACGACGACTCGGCAGTTGATGCTGATCAAGAAATATATACTTTAATCGTTGGAAATGCTTCCTTCTGGCTGTTACATACTTTTGCACAAACTTAATATACTCTGTGTACCTCTGGTACAGAGTATAAAATTAGAGTTGCTGCCCCGTAATTCTATGCTAGGCAATATTCTGAATAAAAATTACCTCTAAACTAATTACTTCTATTTAAAAGTTGTTACTGATGACTTTCTCTCTGTGCAGGTCATTCAGTCTGCTGATAAATAAGCTTAAAATCAATTTTTCACACTTGCCGTTTAAAGTATAGAAAATCTTTTAGTAACAGCATTTCCAAGTTGTTCCTTTATCTAAAAAGCTGCAAAAATGCAAAGAGTTTTCATAATTTTTACCTTTTTAATCATGTATCCTGTTCTAATTCGGTCGATGGAGCACCGCAAACAGATTTACTATTCCTCTTCTATAGCTGAAATGGTTCCATTGCAGCATTTAAAATATTTATTAATCTCCAAATTAGAAATTTACAAGCAGCAATTGCAAAGTAAATTGCAAACAGTACAAAAGTAAGTAATCAAAAGTACAAAACTGCGTACGAAATTTTTAACCGGACTTTTTTTAGAGCAATTTTGCAATTGGAAATGCAATGGAATCGTCTTGAGCAAAAAGTCAAGGAACAGGAACTAAGTGAAGTCAATTACTTTAGTAATATTCGCCACTTGCACTTAGACTGGACGCAGTGGCTTAGTTTTATGCAGCAAAATGTGGGAACAGGTGAGATAAAGTTAATTCTTACCGACAACTCTAATAAAAATTTAAAATTTCAGAAGAACAAAACTACATTCAAACGATGCGACCATATTTCCCCTGCCAAGTAGATTTCAATGAGGCCTTGTCTAGCGTTATTCTTCTTTTGGATGTCTATTTGATAAAGCCGCATGACTTTGCCGAAGGATTGCTTGATGGAAAACAATACAAGTAGTTATATTCCTTTCTATTCCTTTCCATATCATTAGTTAATCAATGATCCCACAGCTCCAGCCTGGATGCTTTAGACTGCTATGCTCTGGCCAAATTTGCATATGAGCAGAAATATTATGAGGACGCAGGAGCTTGGTTTAGACTTAGCTGGTCTTTCTACCAGGAAGCCAACATTTTGAAACACTACCAGCTTCTTGGCTTTGAGCCAGCCCAGTTTTTGCAGTTTTATGCCACTTATTTTGAAAAAATGAGTAAGTTTTTCAAATTAAATTGAGTTTCAGCACTTATATTTATACCACATCTTATAGATAAGAAAGTAGCCGCTTGGCGTGCATTGAATGGTGCCCTGCAGCTTAAACCTAACGATTGTTCCATTTATAGACAATTGAAAAGGATTGAAACGAATTTATACACCCCAACCAGACCAGCCGAGTTAGTTCTTAGAGCTTACGAACCACTCCACAGGCAATGTTGCCGGGGAGAGTTCGGGCACCCCAAGGGACTAACCTGCCACTACGATTTTCAAAATCATCCGTTCTTGCAACTCGCCCCGCTTAAGTTTGAGATATTGAGTCTTCGTCCTTTCGTGGCCATCTATTATGAGGTGATGTATGATACCGAAATTGCAGAACTGTACCGCATTTCGATTCCTGAGATCGAAAGAAGTTTCACTTACAATGTATCCACTAACAAACCAGTTGTGATCCAGGAACGCACTTCCAATAGTGCTTTTCTAACTGAAAGTCACAGCGCAGTGTTGAAGACCCTTAACCAACGTGCAGGGGATATGACGGGACTTGATGTCACTGGCCGCAATGCTGACGAATTTCATGTAATGAACTATGGGCTGGGTGGTCAATATGCGCCGCATGTTGACTGGTTTGGACCAAAGGTAAACAAATTTATTGGTTGCTCTTTAAATATGTATAATACGGGATCCTTAATACAAACCATGAGATCAGAGTTTCCAAAAATCGCTCAACACTTTGTTCAGTTTTGTAACCAAAGTTTCAAAAAAGTTTTGTTCTTGGGTAAACTTAAATTAAGTACGAAATGGTCTTTAGTCCAAAAGCGCCCGACTATATTATTTAAATTAGAAAACATTCTTAAATCAGAATATTTTCTTACCTTAAGTGAGCCGAAGAGTTCTAGAAATCGCATTCTTTATTCAAGGAAACTAAAAAATCCTTAGTCCGAGTAAGAAATAACTTTAGAATTATGGTTGCCGTATATTTATATATCGATATTTCTTTCGATATTGAAAAAGAATCATTTCAATATTGATATTTAATTGTAAACAAGAATGGGAGCTGTAGTCAAGTGCCCCGACTCCAAAATACTCTGTTCACTTGATTTCAAGTGTTTTAACAGCTGACGATGCAGGATCACTCGCTCCATAAAGCAAAATTGTTTCGTGTATAACCCAGGTGTTTTTCGTCCGATCTTATTGAATTTTTCAGAATAGGCAGATATTTTCCAATTCTGAAACAAACTTGATCTGATCCATTGATTTTTACAAACCACCCCAAGAAACCATCTTACCATCTCTGAGATCTGTTTGTTCATACGGACGGATAGACGGACGGACAGACGGATATGGTTAAATCGACTCGGATGTTGATGCATATATATACTTTAAGGCAGCGTTCCCCAGCCATGCCCCGGCGGGCCGAACACATTCGACGATTCAAGCCGAATGCGTGCCGAAGCAAAGCCTCAAAGTGTGTTAGAGATAGACAGAGAGAGGCAGAGAGCCTCTCTTCTTGGGGAACCCTTCTTTAAAGGGTCGGAGATGCATCCTTCTGGCTGTTACATACTTTTGCACAAACTTAATATACTCTGTCTATCTCAGGTACAGAGTATAGAAACTGGTTGTGTCGACTTTGCCATCACTAGCCAGGAACGACTATCGATTACTCTGGCGACTATGGTCACACTATAATGCAGTTATCATCTCTCATCTCCAGCAACTCCAGTGGAAGTCAGTGTGTGCAAAAGAAGCGAACGCAAAGCCAGCGCTCGGAGCTGAAAATATTTAAGTTAATAAACAATAAATATTAATACATAGCAGGTTAAGCACGACCTTAACCCCTATATGGTTGAACGGATTAAGGTCGTACTTAATCTGCTATAAATATTTAATTAGTTTGACATAAATTTGTTGGGAGAAACCATCTCCAAGCGCTGGCTTCGCGTTCGCTTATCATGCACACACTACTGAAACTCCTATAGATGAGAGATGATTAGCTTTGTGATATTGGAGCATAGCCGCCGGAGTAATCGATAGTCTGTACCAGAGATAGACAGAGTATATTAAGTTTGTGCAAAAGTATGAAAAAGCCAGAAGAAGCATCTCCGACCCTATAAAGTATTTATATTCGTGAGCGAATGGATAAGTTGGGTAGAGACTACTGATTAGCGTAGTTGTGTCGACGGCCGGTGGTTGCTTCGAGTGGGCGTCGATAAGCAAGTTCGAGTGGGCGTCGATAAGCAAGTTCGTCTGAGCCGGAATGATGTCGCCTCTCGTTGAGGTTGGTGCTTGCTTCGAGTGGGCGACGATGAGCAAGAACGTTTGAGCCGGGATCATGTTGCCTTTTGTTGAGGTTAATGGTTGAAGTCGCCTCTGATCGAGGACTTCGTGTTGCTTCAGTTGAAACGGAAGTTATCTCTCGTGGAGAGCTTCGGTGTACATTAGTTGAGGCGGAAGTAACCTCTCGTTTAGAGCTTCGAGATGCCTTAGTTGAGGCTGAAGTTACCTCTCGTGGAGAGTTTCGATGTGCCCTAGCTGAAGACTTTGCTGTTCAGGTTTACGGACGTGCGCGTAGGACACGACTGAACCAGTATCGATGTGCCTCGGATGAGGACTTTGTCGCTGCCTCGGATTAGGGCTTTGTTGCTTCGCGTTAAAGGCTTTTTCGCTGCCTCGGATGAGGACTTTGTTGCTTCGCGTTGAAGGCTTTGTCGCTGCCTCGGATGACTTTGTCGATTAGGTTCACAGGCGTGTGCATAGTAGACACGACTAAAGCAGTCTGCCTTCAAAGTGTTAAAGAGAACATCGATTTTATAATGGACTTTTGCGCCGCTGGGTACTAGCCCTCTAATGTTAACTTCTAAGTTAATTGTTGACCTCTAACCCTCCTTTTCAGTTTAACAATATTTATGCGTATGGCGATCGAATTGTCACAGTTCTATTTTACGTAAGTACACAATCGGTGTTTTTGATTATCATCATAAAATAACCTCCCTAACTTGCAGTTGAATGATGTACCACAAGGAGGTGCCACCGTCTTTCCACATCTTCGATTAGCATATTTCCCAAAGAAGGGAACTGCCCTAGTCTTTCGAAATTTGGATAACACTATTGAGGGCGATCTACTCTCAACCCATGCAGGCTGTCCAGTGCTCTTTGGTAGCAAGTGGGGTGAGCTTTTGTCAAGTTCCAGAGCTACTTATATGACACTTTGTAAAAACATTTTTTTTACAGCTGCGACCAAATGGATCTACAGCAAAGGCCAAATGTTCCGTTGGCGTTGTAAGGCGGATCAGATGTTAAAGCATATCAAAGAATAAAGAATTTCTTCTATATAAATCGTAAGACATACCGTTTTTTATTTTTTAGTTCCTTAATTAGAAAGTGCTACGCAGACTAATTGAGTCTAATTGAGACCGCTGGGATCTGACAATCGTACGATTCACGCTTAATTGTCTTTGACAAATCTCAATTGGAGCAGTCAGTGATGTACCAAACAGACAGACCTCAGACTTTTCAACATTAACAATATTTCAATGAGTGGAAAAAAATAGATAAAGTTTGCTAAATGTGAATCTTTATTTGTCTGATTTCTCATAGTAGATATATCAGACAAGTGTAATAGTAAATCTGATCTAAGAAGTACTAACGGGTGAGAACTAAAAATCTGCACAAACTTTAAAATGCCGCCATAACCACAATTATCAACGGATCTTTATGAAAATTACAAAAGAATTACATCAATGGATTTGCTCGAAAGGACCGTTATCAGCCACTCGACGTAGCTTCCTGAAAATGTTTCCGCAGGCGGCCAGTACGACCTTGGGGTCTTTGATATTTTTGGCCTTCCAGTTGATTTTGTAAGCTACAGCAGACTTCCAAAAAAAAATCTTCAATTGGACGACACTGCGGCAAGTTTGTTGGGTTCCGTTCCTTTGGTACAAAAGGGATATTGGCAAAAAGGCGGTTTTGGTTGCACATCCACCGACATTGAGATTTGACAGTTTGTATTTGTTCAGGTGTGTAACTCGTTTACGTTCTCGTTTTCGACTGTAACTCGCTTATTTATGAAGATATTACCTTGCCGTTTTCACCAGGTGTTCTTAAGACCTCAAACTTAAAGAAGAAAAAAAAGTGTGAGAGTGGCTAACACTCACGGGGCCCTGATGTGATGTTCCGCCTTTCACATTCTTGCGGTTGTGCGTTACTTTATCCTCCATATTCAAAAGTCGATACTCAGTAATCGATAATAGTACTCGGTTCTAAGTATTTGATACTAAGCTCTCGATATTAAGTAATCGATACTCAGTATTTGATACTCAGTACTTGATTCTAAGTACTCGATACCAAGTTCTCGATACTCATTACTAGATTCTAAGTATTCGATACTAAGTACTCGATATTAAGTACTCAATACTCAGTATTTGATACTCAGTACTCGATTTTATGTACTCGATACTTATTACTTAATACCAAGCAGTCGATACTCAGAACCAGATTCTAAGTATTCGATACTTAGTAGTCGATACTAAGTACTCGATACTTATTATTTGATACAAAGTATTCACTACTCGCTTCTAAGTATTCGATACTATGTATTCGATACTAGTATTCGATACTAAGTATTAGAGACTAAGCATTAGGTACTTAGTACTCGATTCTAAATATTCGGGTCAAAGTACTCGATGATAAATTTTAGATACTCAGTATTCTTTGTGTTTGTTTTCCGTCTTTGTTATTGTCTTTGTTTTTGTGTTTGTTTTTATGTTTGCTTTTGTGATTGTTTTTGATTGTTTTTACGTTTGTTTTTGTGTATGTACTTGTCTTTGTTTTTTTTGTATCTTTTTGTGTTTGTTTTTGTCTTTGTCTTTATGTTGGTTTTTGTCTTTGCTTTTGTCTTTGTGTTTTTGTGTTTGTTCTTGTGAATGTTTCTGTCTTCTGTCTCTAAATTTGTATTTGTTTTTGTTTTAGTGTTTGTTTTTAAATTTGTGTTGGATTTTGACTTTGTGTTTGTATTTGTCTTTGTTCTGTCTTTGTTTTTTCTTTGGTGTTGTCTATTTTTACTTTTTTTTGTCTTTGTTTTTGTCTTTGTTTTTGTCCTTGTGTTTCTTTTGTCATTGTTTTTGTCTTTTTTTTTGTGTTTCTTTTTCTGTTTGTCTTTGTTCTTGTCTTGGTTTTTGTGTTTGCTTTTGTGTGTTGTGTGTGTGTGCGGTTGGGTGGGTGTGTCTGGCCAGCCAACTTAAATTGCACACCCCCTCTCCGCCCAGCGTGACGCGTGATGCGTGACGCTGAAATCAAATCTTACCCCTACTAAAATCCTCAGTACCAAAATAAAAGATGTTTCACATAAAAAAAACGATTTTTCAAACGTCTAGGTGTCTATCTCCCCTTAAGAGATCGGCTGACAATTGCGGTAAACTTACAGGAGTACATATTGTAAAATTTGTGTCAAGTCATCCTTAAAGGCTCTATCTCTCCTAAGGATCAATTCGATCTATCAGTGGTCCCCTTGGTAGAGGGTCGAACTAAAATTATCTCAAGAAAACGAAATTAAAAGGTATCATTGGCTGGAGGAAAGCGATTCAAGTTTTAAAACTCATCAGAGAACTGAACCGAACCGTTTTCTTTATTCTTTATTTTCGGTTCGGCATTTCTGAAATGGAGCTAGTTCGGTTTGCGGTTCGGATCACCAGCTGGAAAAAGCATTCCAAGAATCTCCCGGTCATCAGTAGACTTAGCTAATGACTGCTGACAGTCTCTATATAAAATCACAGCCTTAATCAGTTGGGAACTGTAAGAGGCAGTTAAAGCAAAAACAGATAATCAATGCAGCTAGTCTCCTTTTTGAAGTTAATGCTTAAGCTTTTAGGCTAAAATTCTAAGCAAGAAAGCTTGAAATACTTTTTTTTTCCAAAAACTTTATTTGTTTTAGATAAGTTACCCTATATACTAATTTTTACAATTTGCTGTTGCTCTTAAGAGTAACATATTGAAGTGCAGGTTGATTTTATAGTGTAGTACTAGTTGTAGGGAATTTTAAAATCTAGTAAGCTGTGGTAGGTAAGTGGCTGTGTGAGTGTAGATAGGTATTTACAGGTAAGACGATCTAATTAACAAAAGGTATTACTCTGAGAGACGCTACACCCAGAAAAATTTCTTTCTAAAAAGGGCCAAAATCGCCCTAAAATTGAGAAAATCGCCCTTATTTTTGCGCCTAGGGTTAACTATCTTTACTTTTAGAAAAGGCTTTCTACAAAAAATACAACTTTATTTTTCTTGAAACAAGGGTTTGGCGTTAATCAAATTTAGAAAAAAATTTCTCAAATATAGAAAGCCGTTTCACACAAAAGACAAATTTAAAAGGGGGTGGGTGGATGTGTGTTGCTGCTCTCCCCACCCCCACTCAGCGCCCCACACCAAAGCCCACCACCTTACTTTTGCTGTGATAATTTTTTAAATACAATTTTTTTTTTTTATTTTATTTTTTACTTACCCTTACTGGGATTCGAACTCAGGACCTCGGCACTCTAACACGAACGACGAACATCTTAACACTCACCGATACAACAGTGTCGCGCGAGACGGTGGCGAAATGGCAGTAAAGAATGCAATCAAGACCGGTGGTAGAATGGCAAGACATTTGCCGGGCAGCCGCCCGGTCGTGGGTTCGAATCCCGTTCAAGGCATTGACATACAAATTTTTTTTTATTTTCTCTTTTTTTTTCTTTTGTTTTTTAGTTATGTTGTTTTTAAAATTTTCTATATTTTTCCGATATTTTTTACAATGCACTGAGGTCTCAAATACATTTTTTCGTCAAACGCGAAGCTCGTTACTGCAAGCATCTTTCCTAAAATTTAGGAAATTATTTTCTTCTTTTTAAGTAAAGACGAGTGCATCGTTTTTTCTTATTTTTTGGTAAAGACGAGTGCATCGTTTTTTTGCCTACTTTTAGGTTAAGACGAGTGCATCGATTTTTCTTAATTTAAGGAAATTTTTTCTCAATTTTAGGGCTTTATATTTTAATGGTTAGTGTTTTTTAAAATTCAGGTTAAAAATTTCACCAATTTAGGAAAATTTTCTTAAATTAAGGGCAAATCCATTTTATGGCGAAATTTTCTTAAATCTAATAAAAAAATTTTCTGAGTGTATATTGTTCTATTCGCCAGGTCTGAGAGATGGATCTCTTTAGTCTCCTTCGAGCTCTGATCCCTTTTTTATTCTTCTTCTTCTAAGGAAGACCTTATCCAGATAGCGGGCAGCCTGATTGTCAATAGTGTCACTAACCTTTGGGACTCCGCAATCTTTTTCGATGTCCATTGTTTGAATGTACCACTCGGCACCAGTGATTCCTTTCAGGATTTTGGCCTGTAGAACCCTTATTTTATTCAGGTGGGCTTTGGCAGCTATACCAAATACCTGGGCGCCGCACCTCCAGATTGGCGCCAGGATAACCTTATAAATAATTACCTTGTTTTCAAGCAAAAGTTTGTTGTGGGCATTCAGGAGCCAGCCTTTCCAGCGATAAGTTCCGCGGTTTGTTGCTTCAAAGTCAGTCTCTTGTCCAAGGTCGCTCCTAGGCACTTATGCAACAAATTGTGCGGAAGGAACACGCCAGGAACGCAGTCACACTTTTCCGTATTTACAGATTTATTACATCTGCACGCCCAGTTGTCGAATTTCGTGAGGTACTCTTGAACGCAAGCATTCAAACATCAATTTATTAAAAAAAAAAGGTTGATATTTTGTTTAATATTCATGATTTTGAGCATGAAGACTTTTTTTTTGTGCTGGCTAAAATAAGTGCTTAGTAGGCCTGGTTAAGCGCTAAAAATTAGCAGAAGACAGTAAAGTAAAATTCCAAATTGTTTATGAGTCAGTTTTAAAAAAAAAAATCAATTTTCCATTCAAAAAAAACCTTAGCCAATCAGACCAAACCCAGCCAGGGGTTTTACCACTATCATAAGTACCTTTCGAATTTGGTGGGTCTCGTTTGTATTAAACAAATTTTGTTGAAAAATGGTTCACAGTGTAATTTCTATTACAGGAATTGTACTTAAATGTACTCGTATGCGAGTGACTCATTTCAGAGAAGGACAAGGATATGTTTTGAAATATTTCTCATTACATAAATGACCAAGTTGGCTGTTTAAATAGTTCCACAGCTGTCCCACGTCCTAATCTCTTTTTTGTAATTTTACTACCCATAACATGGGGGTGGAATTGTCTTTGTCTCTGACATGGTTTGTTGTTGCCGGCTAACTGAAACCCCTCCCGTGTCACCTATTGATGTGGAATCGGAAACCCTCTACAAGCAGTATATCCTCTCCAGGGTAAACCAGAGCGAAACTCTCACCGCCGAGCACAGCGAGAGAAGTGGAAAAAGAGAGAGCGCGCGTAAATGCAGCTGACACATTCGTCATTTCTGTGGGCCATTTAGATATATTTGAGTGCCCGAGAAGGCCAGGTATGGTTGGTACATAAACACAGACAGACTTAAGTATGTACACATATGATTTGTTGGCCATGTCAGCAGTTGCAGTCCCGTCTCGCTTGGGTTTTCAGTTCTATTGAGTTTGCGGAAGGTGACGCACTGCGCTGCGCGTTGAGTTCCGAATTCGTGCGGCTTTAGATAAATTTGATTCGGCGGCGGCTTCTCTTTCGGTTGCCCTCGGCATTCGCATTAAATTTGGCAACACGTGTTTGTTGTTAATTGCCGCGAAAAAGAGAATTCTATGCAAACCGCCGGCTGACCGGCGTTGATAGTATTCTCAGTATTGTCTCGACGTCGGAGCAAAGTACACGTCACCATCGTCATTGCCGGCTGGGACTGTAAGACAACCCGTCGGTCGGTCAGTGAATCATAATAATCGAACCCAATGGGCTACGACGAAGTCATCGGAGTGGTGGGAGACTTTGGACGCTATCAGAAGATCATATACCTGCTGATATGCCTTACCTCCATACCGGTTGCCTTCCATAAGCTAGCTGGGGTATTTCTGCTAGCCAAGCCGAACTTTCGATGTGCTTTGCCCTTCGAGTCGGAGTCGGAAAACGGTAGCCAGTATGAGATATCGTCGGAGCTATGGGATCTCTCTTACCCAACCGCATCCCAAGCCTGTGAATACTACGACGTCCCTTACAGCGAGGAGTATCTCAATGGCAGTGTCGCCAGGCCAACCAATGACACTCGGAAGTGCAGTCGATACATCTACGATCGTAGCACGTATCTGAATAGCGCCGTGACCGAATGGGATCTGGTTTGTGGACGCGATTTCCTTGCTGCCACCAGTGACTCGTTGTTCATGTTCGGAGTGCTCCTGGGCAGCATTATATTTGGCCAGCTAAGCGACAGGTACGGACGCAAGCCCATCTTTTTCGCCTCGCTGGTCATCCAGGTGATCTTTGGTGTATGCGCTGGCGTGGCACCGGAGTACTTTAGCTATACCCTGGCGCGTTTGGTAGTAGGTGCCACCACCACGGGTGTATTTCTGGTGGCGTATGTCATAGCCATGGAAATGGTGGGTCCTGCCAAGCGTCTCTATGCCGGAATCTTTGTGATGATGTTCTTCTCTGTGGGTTTTATGCTGACGACGGCATTTGCCTACTTTGTGCACGACTGGAGGCAGCTGCAGATTGCCCTGACCCTGCCGGGGCTGGTCTTCATGTGTTACTATTGGATCATACCCGAATCCGCACGCTGGCTGCTGTCGAAGGGTCGCAAAGAGTGTGCCATAGCGAATATACAGAAGGCAGCTCGCTTTAATCGCGTGGAGATTAGCCATGAAACCTTGAGTGAGCTATTGGATGAGGGCAATGTAAACGCTGGGGAAAATAATGCCAAGTTGCAGCAGGAGGAAAAGGTGAACCCACCTTCGGTGTGGGATCTGTTTCGCTATCCCAATTTGCGTCGCAAAACGTTCATCCTCTTCTTCGATTGGCTGGTGGTTAGCGGCGTCTACTACGGCCTCTCCTGGAACTCCAACACTCTGGGTGGCAATGTACTGGTCAATTTTCTTATCTCAGGAGCCGTTGAGATACCCGCCTACACGTTCCTGTTGCTCACTCTCAACAGGTGGGGACGTCGTTCCATACTCTGCGGCACCATGTTGCTGGCTGGCACCAGCCTGTTGCTCACTTTATTTATTCCGCAGGATCTCACCTGGCTGATGGTTACTTGCGCCATGCTGGGCAAGTTAGCCATCACCGCTTCGTATGGCACCGTCTACATTTTCTCCGCCGAACAGTTTCCCACTGTGGTCAGAAATGTGGGCCTTGGCGCCTCCTCCATGGTGGCCCGCATAAGCAGCATGTTGGCGCCTTTTCTCAAGTATTTAGCCACTATCTGGAGTCCACTTCCGCTGGTCATCTGTGGTAGTCTATCACTGGCTGCAGGTTTGCTTTCCCTGCTGCTGCCTGAGACGCACAACAAACCGATGCTGGAGACAATTGCCGATGGAGAACGTTTTGGCAAAAAGACCAAGGGGAAGCTGTACCTGGAGACGGGAAGAGAGCTAGAGGCACAGCCACTGAAAGGAGAAACTGCAAATGGCAAGACGAGCAATGGCAAGGGCCATAAGCTCTAGGAATAGAATATGCCACTATGCCTTAGACACTTGTAGAATATTTTTGGGCAGGGTCCTCATTTTTCTATCAAAACACAAAAGTATTAAATATCCGAAATCTCATTTGCAAGCCAAAAACAAACAGCTGATAGATCCTCTCATTGTTAGCATTTAGCCGGGGATCGGTGGTGTAAGGGAGGCCTGAGTTGGGATTAGGGAATACACCACTGTCTCATCATTTGTTGTATACGTATGTGTACTTGCATACAGGCATAACTATGTGTGTGTGCATAATCTAGCTTATAATTTTGGTTACATGTAAAGATCCATGATAATGATTTCAAAATAAACACTTGTATTTTTCCTATACCAAGACAAAACATCATTCACATTTATTTATTGACCTCACATAAACCCGGATGGTCTTGCTCTCAACTATGAAACGTGCTTCCGACTTCAATAGCCTCGGAAGGGTATATTGATTTTGAATAAACTTTTGACGTCTATTTGTATGGGAACTGAAATTGCAGCTTTGAAGCTATAGATCCAACGCTTTGACCTAAATTTGCTTCTTATTGTACTCTTTACATTGTTCGGATCTGAGGAACCAGACGATATATAGTCGAATCAATGTGAGATTCTAGTGCGATGGTTTTAGATCCTTGAAGTTTATTGAATGATTTCCAAGAAGCTAAACAACACATTGGTTATATTTTTCACAACTTATATAATCCTTTAATATCACTTTCAGAAGAAAACGATGTACAAAGTTATATCCGATATGTGGACGCTCACTGAAATGATTCAAAAATTAAAACTAATACACCGTGCTACAGTCTGGAAAAACCTGGGAAATGACCTAGCGTACGGTGTAGATCAGGTCGAGTACAGCACATCCTCATACTTGGTTTTCCTCGGGGACCCCTAAAATCTGAAGAAATGGCCCAAAAAACCTTTAGTGCTCATTTTGCTCACTTAATTTGAAAAAACTCGCGAATGGACCATCTGATTTTTAGTAAACTTGTAGATTCCGATAGCGACGAGAAGATTCTAGTATATATAAACAATGCTTTCGGAGATGTAATGCGATGGCTGATAAATGCGAATTTAATTTCTTTTAGATTTTTTTCATTTGTTCCCTCCCGACCGTGCCATAAAGTATCAAAACTAAAAATAAGGAATAGGTGAGGTGTCTACTGTATATTGTGTCTTTGGTGTGAGTAAAAAGGAAGCGTTACACCGAGAAAAAAAATGCCGGACAATTTTAAAGTATATAAAGTATGATTTCATACCGACAGTGGATTAAAATATTAAGTACGAATTGCGATTATCTTATCTACACAGAGGGATAAAAAGTGTACGGAAAATAAGATTTCTTCATCTCAAAATATGTACAGAATGTTCTCTCAAATTTTTGTTCATGAAATGAACACAATTCAGCTCAGCTCAACCACTGCACCGAAAAGTATAAGTAGCCATTCAGACGAGCGACTTCAGCACTGGGCAATAGCTTTATCGTCTAAGACGGGCGCCGTCAATGCGCGCGACAAAGGTCTTGGGCTCTACTCCCAGCCGGTCTCGGCAAATTTTTATTTCTTTAATACAAATTAATCAAGGCAGGTTGGGGAGCTGTACCAAGCGATGTTTCATTTCTCTACGGACCTGGACCTTACTGGCCGGGTGGATCTTAGACGGTGGTGGGTGGACCTGGGCTGTGAACCTTTTGGATGTGGTGGTGGATGATGGACCTGGGCGGACCTAGACGGCAGATCTAGACGGGTGGACCTTCTCTTAAGAAAATAACTTTTCTCTTATTAAGAAAAATTTGTCTGTATATTAGAAACATTTTTTCAATTTTAAGAAAATAATTTCTCTTTTATTGAGAAACATTTTTCTTTATATTAGAAAATATGTCAGCTTTTAAAAATTGTTTTTCTGACTTTAAGAAAATAGTTTTCTATGATTCAGAAAAAAAAATTTTTGTAAATGGCTTTCTTATATTCAAGGTTTCTTGCCCTTTGGTTAAGAAAAGCGTTTTATAACATTTAGAAATTATATTAATTTCTAAATTTAAGGGTGAATCTCTTTAGGACGGATTTTATAGAGAATTTCTCATTTTGAGGGCTAGTTTGAGTGTATCTCAAATTTTTTAAAGGGTATATATACGTCCGCACGACCAAAGTAAGTTTCGCCTTCTCATTATATTATTTTGTATTTATTTTTATGTTTAAGTTGCTGATTAGGAAACTTTTATGAGTTAAACACGAGACTGCCATTAAAATAGAA
Organism: Lordiphosa collinella; assembly: GCA_018904265.1. Lineage (NCBI taxonomy): Eukaryota > Metazoa > Arthropoda > Insecta > Diptera > Drosophilidae > Lordiphosa > Lordiphosa collinella. Next base: position 123,032 of record JAEIFV010000774.1, read on the forward strand.
ACACGAGAGTGTCTTGTGCTACATGCTACACTTGAACGGAAGTAACAAACACATGAGCGCGGTAGTCTACTCTGGTGAAGACAGCAATATTAAATGGGCTAACTGGTCGATAAGGCATATAGTTGATATAAATAGGCAGTCGATTTTATATGGGCTTTATGTTTTATACTAAATTTATAAGGATCGTTCTGCTCTGTTCTTAACTTTAAGATGAATTCTTCTATAAAATATAGGGGAAAGTTAACTTCGGCTCGGCCGAAGTTTTGTATACCCTTGCAGTTTGTTTTTATACCCTTGCAGAGGGTAATTTAAAATTGTGCGGATGTTTGTAACGCATAGAAGGAAGCATCTCCGACCACATAAAGTATATATATTCTCAATCAGCACGACGAGCTGAGTTGATTTAGCCTTGTCCGTCTGTTTCTATGCCATCTTCTCCGTCAGTTTTAAAGCTATCCTCACCAAACTACAAATACGCTGCACATTTGTCGGATCCGGCCGGATCGGACGACTTTAGCATATAGCTCTCATAGGAACGATCGGTCGGAAAATTAGTCTTAGTGAGAAAAACTTTTTTGTTTTTATTGAAAACGAGTCCAAACTTCGTATTTCTTAGTTTACTATCCTTTCCCATGTTTTTAAGATCGAAATCTATATAGTATAGCTGTCATAGAAAAGTATAGTCTGAAAAGTAGTCTTAGTAAGAAAAACTATTTTGTTTTCAATGGAAATGTCCTCAAAACAAGCGTGTATTTGTTTTATATGCTCCCACACGATTCATTAAAGTTTGGTCAAAATTGGATGACTATAGCATATAGCTGCCATAGGAACGATCGGTCCCCCTCAGTGTAAGTAAAAATTTATAGAAATTTATATAATTCGTAGTTTTTCAGAACCAAATCTAACAGAATTCTTCTGCTCTTGGATTCATTAAAAAAAAATTGAGCTTACAATGGCTGGCAAAATTAAAAAAAATGTAACTATTTTCAATACTAAAAACTATTTCTAAAATTAAATTTTAAGTTTACACACTTTAGATTTACGAATTTCATATTTAACGCTTAATCAACCCTGTAGTTCGGCTGCACCGTTGCACCGTTACGGCACCCCCTAGCTCTTCGTAGTGAGCACTCGCCACCAGACCAACCATCAGCCCAGTTATTGCTTAAGAATTTTGTATGGACTATAATAGCGCTGTGATGCATTACTTGTCGTTAACGACGCGACTGACGCTCAGTGATGCATCATGTCGTTAGGCCTGGTAGTGCCTTGACACTAGTTGAACTACAGGTAATAATATTAAAATAGAGTGTATCATTTTCCCTGAGTGTAAAGTTTTTCAACCAGTTAGGACTTCTACATTCTCTACTAAAGGTCACAAAGAGTATATTTAGTTTGTGCAAATGAATGCAGCTGCCAGACGGAAGCATATCCGACCCAATAAGTCATAGATCGCATGGTAGATTGCACTGCAGAGTACTAGGTGTGTTCAAAGGAAAAGGTGAATTTTGAATTTTTTTTGAAAAGTACTTATTTATTCGTCAATATCCATTTTGTCCCCTTCAAAGTAATCGCCCTCGGATATAATACACTTGTGCCAACGCTTTTTCCAAGCCTCCTCGAAGCACTTCTGAAATGCGGTTTTCGGAGAGGCCATCGGCTCGTTCTTCGATTCTGACTTGATCTCATCAATTGTGGCAAAACGCTTTCCTTTCATTGGTCTCTTCAGTTTTGGGAATAGGAAAAACTCGCAGGGAGCCAAATCTGGTGAATACGAGTACGGTGGTTAAGGCATGATTACAGAGTTGTTTGTTGATGTGTGTTTTTTTTCCCACAATTCCGATCGTTTGAGCCCTATTGCTTCACACAAACGTTTCATAACTTCCTTTTAGTATTCCTTATTAACTGTACGACCTCTTGGCAGGAACTCATGATGCACCACACCATTGTAATCAAAGAAAACAGTGAGCAAAACCTTAACATTTGATCGAACTTGGCGTGTTTTTTTTCGGTCTTGGTTCATCTGGCCGCTTCCATTGGTATAATTGGGCTTTGGTTTCGATGTCATAACCATATACCCACTTTTCGTCACCAGCTATGACCCGTTTGACTCCTGAGCGATACTAATGCGTCGTTGCTTTTGCTCAAAACTCAATCGAAATTGGCTGCTAATGCAAACATATGATAAACATATGTGTCCGAGTATAACAAAAACAAAATATCGATATTCGAATGTACACAGCCCGCGAAAATTCAAAATTCACCTTTTCCTTTGAACACACCTCGTATATTTTGATTGTACTTAGCGGAATTGTTGTTTTTTACTGTCTTTTGTAACTTTCATACAGTTTGCAAGTCAAACATTCAAACAATGCGATGATTCACTTCTAGGATGGTGATAACTAACATCGCCTGCCTCTAAATTTGAGAGTATCACCAATACCGCACCAACTTTGTTGGCCAACAAAACATTGTTCTTTTAGAACTCAGCTTTAATATTGCATCTCTGTAAGTTTCTTTCGCTGTAGACTATCGCTCACTCAAATGGTTGTCTACTTATTTTACATCATCCAACCCCTATCACTGCTGTACATACATAATCTAAACCCATTTCCATTGCAATGTCATTGCCCATATTTGCATAGCAACTTGCTGGCACACATTATTTCCAATTGGCATCGTTAAGTTTGGCATATCTAATTTAATTACATGACGCTTAACAAAACTTATACTTTGATCTTGAACTTTCGTCACGAAAAGAAATCTGAAGTGGGTCGTCTATTTGCGGAAGGGAGATTACAATAAACAAGTCGCGTGTTTCTAAAAACGTTTTATTTTGCCGGTATCTAACAACAAGGTTGCAGACTTTTGGCAGATAGCAACAAAATCAAAAACCTTAGCGAAGAGCACCACTAGAAAAGAGAGTAATTATACGCAGGAGAGTGGAAAAAAATGTCAGGCCACAAGAATCTATTCCTTGCCTGCTAATTGCTTCGCATCGTATGTTGTATTTTCCTATCCTTCCCACCCTACCAACTCTTCAGTTCGATCACAATCATTTGTTTCGGGCCGAGATTGTTTGCTGCTCGCTCACCAAATTGGCCACAGGGGTTGCCTAGCGGCTGTGAGCGGGAGAGCCTAGCAGACTTATTCAGACTCAGATAGTCGCTGTGGTTGATTTCGGTTCTTTAGTAGCGTTCTGAGGTAGCTGGCGAGCGGTTGATCGAGCGCTTGAAACTCGCGATCACAGATCAAGATCGGTAAATCGGAGGCTGGCTTCATTGCTGCGACCAACCCTGATTGTCTGTTGCACAAGCAAACTAGTTCAATTGGGCACAGGCGGCGTATACGCAACGCAGTTGTACATTGTCCATACGCTGAAAATTGCATCACGAGGAAAATCGCACGACTCTCGGTATTTGGCAAAGATTAATGTGGCCCAAAGGCCAATCATTTCACTTGATTTCCAATGGGCTACGACGACGTCATCAAGCACCTGGGCGAGTTCGGTCGCTATCAGAAACGCATCTATTTTCTGCTCTGCCTACCCGCTATTGTTAACGCCTTCCACAAGCTAGCTGGAGTGTTTCTGCTAGCTCGCCCCGACTTTCGCTGCCAGCTGCCGCACGAGGATGCGGCGACGGCACAGTTTTCATCCCTGCCGCGTGAAAAATGGTCGCTGGCCTATCCCACGGACAGTGTGACGGGCAAGATCTCAACCTGCGAGTACTACAATGTGCAGTACAGCGATGATTATCTTAATGGCAGCGAGCCGTTTACTCAAAATGGAACTGTGCAGTGCACTTCGGGCTATCTTTACGACCAGAGCAAGTATCTCAACAGTGCTGTGACCGAGTGGGATATGGTCTGCAATCGCAGTCTGATGAGTGCGACCAGTGATGCGATCTTTATGATGGGAGTGCTGCTGGGTAGCTTCATATTTGGACAGATGTCGGACAAGCTGGGGCGAAAGCCCACCTTCTTTGCCTCGCTGGTCATCCAGGTGATCTTTGGTGTACTGGCTGGTGTGGCTCCGGAGTACTTCAGCTATACCATATCGCGCATGATTGTGGGAGCCACCACTTCGGGTGTCTTTCTGGTGGCCTATGTCTTGGCCATGGAGATGGTGGGCGCGTCGTACCGACTGTTTGCCGGAGTGGCCGTGCAAATGTTCTTCTCGGTGGGATTCATGCTGACAGCGGGACTCGTTTACTTCATACACGATTGGCGTTGGCTGCAGATTGCCTTGACGCTGCCGGGCTTACTATTCTTGTGCTACCATTGGATCGTGCCGGAGTCTGCTCGCTGGTTGCTGTCCAAGGGACGAAAAGACGAGGCATTTAAGATCATCGAAAAGGCGGCCAGGGTCAACAGGGTGGAAATCCCTAGTGAAATCTACGAGCAACTGGTGGAAGAGGTGGCCGAGAAGAAGAAACTGGACGAATTGGCCTCCGCACAGCCTGCCGCCTCGGTGCTGGATCTTTTACGTTACCCGAACTTGCGCCGCAAGACTTTACTCATCTTCTTCGATTGGTTCGTCAATAGCGGCGTCTATTATGGTCTTTCGTGGAACACCAACAATCTGGGAGGCAATCAGCTAGTTAATTTCGTAATCTCTGGAGCCGTGGAAATTCCGGGCTACACTTTGCTGCTCTTCACACTGAACCGCTGGGGCCGACGCACCATACTGTGTGGTACCATGGTGATAGCTGGGACTAGCCTACTGTTGACCGTTTTCGTACCCAGCGACATGAACTGGCTAATCATTGTCTGCGCCATGATTGGCAAGCTGGCCATCACTTCCTCCTATGGCACCATCTACATATTCTCTGCCGAACAGTTTCCCACTGTGGTGCGTAATGTGGCGCTGGGCTCCTCTTCCATGGTGGCACGTGTGGGCGGCATTTTGGCGCCATATCTAAAACTTCTGGGAGAGATCTGGCAGCCCTTGCCTCTGCTCATTTGTGGGCCCTATCTCTTACCGCGGGCCTACTCTCGCTGCTGTTGCCCGAAACGCTCAACAAACCCATGCCAGAGACCATTGAAGATGGTGAGAACTTTGGCAAGAAGCAGCAACCCGCCGCTTCGGCCGAAGCAGGCGACGATGAGCTGAAGAGTATGCTCAATGGCAAGGGAAGGCCAGTTAATTGACTCTCGAAACACTCCAAAACAGATGGCGGTTCCTCAATTGATTGTCGCCGTCTGATCATTGCAACGAATTTAAGCAATTTGCGTTTTATTCATTCGATCGAAATGTATTTCAACTCATTCATTTCCATTCCATTTGACTGTATCAACAATTGTTTACTTTTACTATCCATTTATCAACAAAGAAATAAGAAAAAACAACTCAAAATCCCCACCCATTGCAGTGTGTGTTTTGCCTGAGAATCAACGAACTTTAAGGCAGCAGTTTTTTATTAAATATTTAATATTTTTATTAAGCTTCGAAAGCGATAAGCGGATGGCCTTTTCAGAAATTAGTTCAGGAGAATTGCAGCTGATAGCAGGGTGCAAGCATTGCACCTAGCAAAAGATAGAGCTTAGCGTGAAGGCAGAGAGGTATAGATATTTACCATGAATTCTAAGTCCATGCTTATCAAATTGGGAAACAGAGCTACTTTCGTATTAGCTCTAATATTCATTCATGGGAAGTTATCAGCCACATTAATATCATAATTTATTTAATTTCTTTAACTAACTGCCACTCAATGACTTGCTTAAACGAAATAGTTTATCTAAGTTCAGCGAACCGAAATAAACTAAACAAACATTTCATATTTGTATAACATCTTGACGATTTGAATCCACAGAGCAAGCCATTAATCTACTTACTTTGCGACTATTTGAAGAAATAAAGACCGGTTTGACAGTTTGGAAAATTGATAAAAAAAAAAAGAAATACAATCAAGAAAGTTGGTCAAGACCGACTAATATACCATACACCTGCCGGCCGAAATTTAAGAAATATTATTGATAATGACACAAAAAGTTTATCATACTACTTCTTCATAGACCTATTGCTATGTCACATAGTTTACTATGTGTGCCCAGATAGTACACAGAACAAATCTGACATATCAGGGCTAAATTCTATCCCAAACGATGTAAAAAGTCGGTCAATCCCGGAAATTCTCAATCCAAGTACGAGGAGGATTGACTTAAGTAAGGGTATTTTCAATCCCTGAATTTCTGTCTTGATTCAGAAGTTAGTTCAGGAGAGCTTGATTTTAGCTCCATATAGGCTTAATTCAACAACACACGGGATTGATTTTAGCTTGTTATACGAACTGGACTTGATCGCTAGATTCAATTCAACAAGGCAGGATAGATATTTAAGCTCGACATTCTTACTTGATATTATCCATTTGTTAAACAGGTTAAGCTGCCTTTGGACGATGCTTGACGGTCCTTTTGAGACTGCTATGAGTGCCTTATCATCAGCATAGCAAGCTACAAGCTACTGGTCATTGATAGCTGACAGGTCTGCCACAGGTCCCAAAACGCTACCTTGTAGAGCTGGCAAACTATAGATCACGGACAGGCACATTCCTATCTCGTGTGTATACGAAAAATCTCAAAGCAGCGCTGCTCCGACACACATAGTATAAGCTGTACAAGCGCCGCTACTGAAATTGAGAGCAACTTATGTGCTGCTCTCACACACACCAATGCAAAAATGTAAATGTAAATGTTAACTTCGGCTCGGCCGAAATTTTGTATACCCTTGCAGCTTTCATTGAAAACAAAAAAGGTTTTTAAACTAAGACTACTTTTTGGACTTAACTTTTCTATGGGATCTATGCTATATAAATGTCTGATTTCGACCAAACTTGGTGAAATCATGGAAAAGCATAATAAACTGTTAATTACGAAATTTGGAGGTGATCCCATTTAAAACAAAAAAGTTTTTCTTACTAGAACTTCTTTTTCGACCGATCATTCATACTGCAGCTATATGCTATAGTCATCCGATTTTTATAAAACTTTGTAGAAACGTATATGAAATATAAAATATGCCAATAAAAAAAACTTTTTCTTTAAATACAAAAAAGTTTTTCTTACTCGAACTTCTTTTTCGACCGATCATTCATACTGCAGCTATATGTTATAGTCATCCGATCCGGCCGGCTCCGACAAATGTGCAGCGTATTTGTACCAAAAGATTACGTATTTGCTAGTTTACTATCCTTTCCCAAGATTTCACTAAGTTTGGTCGAAATCTGATAACTATAGCATATAGCTGCCATAGGAACGATCGGTCCAAAAACTAGTTCTAGTGAGAAAAACTTTTTTGTTTTTAATGAAAACGTTCTTTTTATTGGCATACACTTATTTTATATACTTTGGACATATTTCTACAAAGTTTTTTCAAAATCGGATGACTATAGCATATAGAAGCAGTATGAATGATCGGTCGAATAAGAAGTTCTAGTGAGAAAAACTTTTTGTTTTAAATGGGATCGCCTCCAAATTTCGCAATTAACAGTGTATTATGCTTTTCCATGATTTCACCAAGTTTAATCGAAATCAGACATCTTTATAGTATAGATCCCATAGAAAAGTAATGTCCAAAAAGTAGTCTTAGAAAAACTTTTTGTTTTCAATGGAAGCTGCAAGGGTATACAAAACTTCGACCGAGCCGAAGTTAACTTTCCCCTTTTTTTTTATTTAATTTGGATGCTATGCGTCTTTTTAATAGTAAATGTGCCTACACTGTAATTTTCCGTGTTTAACAGCACAAAACATTAACATTCAGTTAAGTGAAAAGTTGTCTTGCCCCCGGGTCCCCCCAATGAAACTTGTTTTAAAACACTTAACAATATTTAAAGATTCTTAGCTGTAAAAAATCAGCTGCTCGTCTTAGCACGTTTGGTTGTAATCAGTCAAAGATTGTCTCTGTCTCTGTCTCTTTCTATTTTAAGCGATTTTGTAATGTGCAACGGTAAGTTTTTCAATTTTCTTCTGTTGCTCTGCCGTGTATTGCAATGTGTTAGTTTTGCTTTTTCATGTTTCCTTTAATTTTTTAATATTTCAATTTTGTTCTTTGTTACAAAATCTTAATATAGGAACATTCTATCAGTGTGTGCTTTCTCAGCAATATATTTACGATATTTGGTGCTCTGGCAAAAGCTCAAATCTTGAAATTTTGGGATGCTTTCGATAATATAAAATCTCATATCGAAAGTAACGCCTACACATATGCAATAATTTAATATTAAAAAGTTTCTTAATTTTTGGAAAAAGTGTTTCCGCAGAAAACGTTACAGAAAAATACTCATACTAATATGCCAAAAACGACAATATTTCATTAGGTTTGAAAGCATCAGGACCAATTCAAAAACGGGGGCGGTCTGGAATTAATCATGCTGTGTTCTCAAAGAACAAAGCGACGTCGAATTTTTGAACTTTGGAAACTTTATGGTCTGCGGGCAATGATTTGCGATCAGCAAGCCTACTACAGAAGTCCTCAATATTACCAGCAAAGAATTTTTCCGTCATAAGAGATGTAATTTTTTCAGTTTTATGATGAAGCCGCGTAGGAGGGGGAGATATACTTCGTTAACGGTGCCAATTTTTAAAAATATTATTATTACATTGTTATAAAGCTACATACAAAATTTCAAGTCGATAGCTCTACTGGAAGTATTTTCCAAGAAAGTTGACTCAAGAAAATTTTTCAAAAATAACCAACACCGTTCAAGTTGGAGACCGACCAAAAGTGTGTGGTTCCCGTGCAAATGCCAAACGGTATAAAACTGAAAAACAAAATCGTATGAAAGGCTTGTGGCAAGTCAAAAAGGCAGTTCGATTCCTAGTATAGCCCGTCTATTTTGGTCGTGTCTTTTTATTTTTGGAAAAAAAATCTTTCACAGTGTTATCAATCCACTAAGTCTGGGAGCTATCAGAAAAACGATCATATGATTGAATATACACACTTACGCTGGGGAGTGTCACAGATACGCAGCGGAGATATACTTATAGCTATTTACTGCCTTTAGTTGATTGCCATTTAATTCCCAGTTTTCTGTTGCTGAGACCCTTTCGCTTTAAATTTACTCTGGTGGGCTGATAAGACATAGGCCTAACTAAGAAACGCACCTTTTTTAGGCATGTGATAATTTTTTTGGTTAGCGTAATCGATCAGCTGATTGCTGGTTAAGTTTCGTGAAATACGGTTCATAATTTTGTCTAAACCACTTCGGCTGGATCGCAAGAATGATAATAATTTCCGTGTATAAACTGCTATGAGAATGAACTTGTTCGCAGTTTAGTAAATGTAAGTGCAACTTGTACCCTCCCTCCCTTCACACAATAAATCAAGGAAAAATGTAGACCGTGGTCTGCTACTTCTCCTGGAGTATTGTAGATGGGCATACAAAGTTATATAAGTAGACGGATTTTTGGAATGCTTTTAGATCGATATAAAATCGAATTGATGAAGTTTTTCCCATTTGACTACTCAACTACCATACAAGAACAACAAAATCATGCATTTACAAGCCCAGTCCAAGGACTTATAAGCCGCACCAAATACAGATTCTTATAGGATATAAAACAGTTGATGCTGTTTTTTCTTACCATTTTTCTTGAAGTGTCTGTAAATGTTACGTTTACATTTTGTTTACTCAATTTGTTGGCACCATTTCTGGTAGGTCTATTAACTTAATATACTCGTGCAGAAGTTCTTGTGACTTTCAGATAACTGAAGATGTTATATGTATATATGCATGTCTGTCTTTCTTGTTTGCTTGTAGATAATTATAAAACATAGCTTGTTCCCTCTGACGGCAGTGTATGAAACTGACATACTATATGTCGCCTAAAACTGTGCTAGATTATCTGAACGTTTTACTAATTTGCCTTTATCGATGGCTTATCTTCAAGATGAATACTTTGTATATTTTGAGAGGTCTTCGGTGTGGTCAGTTATGGCTGTTAAGAAGTCACTCAAACTAACAACCATAGTTTATCGAATAAGTCGCTAAATTATCCCCGGCACCAGTTTATAAGATTTTGCCATTTACTTTCTCACTTTAAAGTATGTCACCAGTTTCATTGGACTCGGAAGATCAAAGATTGTCTTAGAGACTCATTGTTTCTTGGTTCTTGGGTTTACAAATCGAAAGTCACAGTAGTAAAAAAGGGTAAAAAAATTTAATTTGAATGTCTTCCTTGCTCCTTGCTACAGTCTCGACTAGGCTTTGCAAAAAGTTTTAAAACACTTATGTGGTGTATATTTGTACAAACTACCTGAACCCGACCGCTAAATCTATGGTCTATATAAGCAACAATCTCACTAACATTTTTGCTTTTGATTATGTATACCAGTCAGTGTTTAAAACAGAGGTGCCAACTACCACTTATGCGTGCGTATTTACTCACACAGATAACAAACAAAAATCAGAAACAACTAAAAGAAAACCTAAGAGAATACCGGATGTGTGTGTGTGTGATTGTGGCTCGACTACAAAAACTAAATCGACGCTACAGCGCTGTCTGCACGTATTGTTGCTGCCGTCAGTTTCGCAAGAGCAAAGGAGAGAAAGAGAGGAGAGACACATTTGAAATTGTTGTTGCAATTTTGTTATGCGTTAGGCCTATGCGCATGCCATAAGTCTTCGCGCTAACCAAAAACAAATGCGCATTATGCGCATATAGCGCGTGCACACCTGGTTTAAAATATTGAAAAAAAGTACAAAGTTTCACGTTCTCATTATACCTTTGAAGTGCTGCCCATCACCGCTGCGACCTGTGCTGCCCATAATTGTTTGTTTTCCGTATAACTCGACAACCGTTTATCCGTTCTTTACCATTCCTTTGGCGGATCGATAAAAATCCTGATTACTAAATATGTCCAGAAGGAACGAACCTTCTATCTATAAAACTGTGGGAGATATGACGTTTTTACCAATTTGCAGGGGCGGGAGGGGGGCGTGGCAAAAATTGAAAATAAACTTGATCTGCCTGCAAGTATAAGAAGCATAGTCCCATATATGTCAAACCTCTATCTCTTACCATCTCTGAGATCTGTGCGTTCATACGGACAGACAGACGGATATGGCTAGCACAAACTTATTATACTCTTTGTACCTTTGGTTCAGAGGATATTAAGCATAGAGGAACATGATTACTCTTTTTTGCATGAAATGCAAAACCCAAAATTTTGGGCCTAATCATTAATTTTCGAGTACTGAGCATTTTTCCCATACATCACTCCTTTTAAAACTTACAATTTCTTTCAAAAGACTTCTACTTATTTATCTTTGTGCTGTCACACAATGTTAAAAGGTAAATCTCATTGGCTCCAATTGGCAAACGCAAATAAAATGTTCGAAGTTCTTGGAATTAGTAAAAGCTGTCTTCATTTGCTTTGAGTGTGCCCGTACCATTTTGTAAGATAAATACCAAAAACCATTTTGCAAATGTTTTAGTGATGATACATGTTAATATTTTGACCTAAATTCACTCACGAAACACTCACGCACGCACGAAACTCTGTGTTACTCTCAACCTTGACACGTTCAATTTCATGCAGGTGATTGTCCTCTGTGCTCTAATCCTCTTAATTCCTTGATTAGCCCTTGAAATAGTCATTGTCAATCCTGTGAACATTTATTAAACAATTAAACAAACATTAAATATCTACATACATACATTTCTACACACATACACATACATACATACACAGTCATATATATTTGCACACAGGCCTATCGATAAGTGCAGAGCTATCGAGATCACGATAAGCCCCCCTCTGCCGTTTTCAAATAAAGCGTTAAATTCCACTTGTTCCAAAAATAATAACATAAAAAATAAAATTGTCTTCCAAGAAAATTTAAAGTATTTACATCCTACATTTAAACCGGTGGGAATTTAAATAAACTTAAAGCAAAGTACATTTTTCACACATACAAATACAAATTTAAACAGTTTAAAATATATATACATCGTTCAACTATATTGGTCCTCCTCGTTTACAAAAAAAGCGGGGATTGAATATATAAATAAAAGGGTTATTAATTTCCGCTGTTCTGTCGCTCAAATGGCCAAGCGCACACACCGACTCCGTCATATTTGTATTTCGAATGAGTTTTCCGGGTGATAAAAGCAGCTTAAGGTGCAATCTAATCCCGACAGCAAGAAAATTTCCTCTCCCATTCCGCCAAAGAGCTGTACTCCATCTCTTCCGTCTAAATCAGACTCCAAGGGAACTGAAAAAGTTGGTAATTTTCCTTTGCGAGTCACGAGATCGAGTGTAGCTAGCTCTTCCCACAAAAGGAAATGTCTATTGATAGTTTTATTGCTGCCAGTGACAGGCTTAACCAGTTTGAAGCTAAAGTAAACACCCCATCGGCCACTAAGGTCACTTTGTCCATGTTAAAAGTCCGTTATAAACAAGTTCAAGCATTATGGGAAAAGATTGAGCAAGAATACGAACTTTGTTCCTTGGCTGCAACATCCGACTCCAACAGTGGCAACTCTCCGGCCTTGCAGGCCAAGTATGAACATTGTTATGTTGTATACGAACGTTGTTCATCAAGTCTGGATGACAAAATTGAAGAAGCCTCTGCATTGTTACGGCAACCTGGGTCAGGTCCAGAAGGAACCCCCTCATTCAAGGGCCTACATCTTCCGCCATGCGACACTGAGGTTTTCAATGGGGACTATGTGCAATGGCCAACCTTCCGGGATTTATTTGAGGCCATTTATATAAAAAAATCCTAGACTGACCTCAGTTGAAAAGCTTTTCCACCTGAACGCGAAGACTAGTGGTGACAAAGCGATCGTATCAAGTCCCCTCTTACCAATGAGGGTTTCGAAACCGCTTGGAACGCATTAAAGGAACGCTTTGAGAACAAACGTCTCTTAGCAAATAGCCAATTCAAAATCCTTTTTAATTTAAAAAAACAGTTCCAGTCGAATCAGGCCCAGCCTTAAAGGAACTGCAAAGTACCATCCAGGGGTGCTTGACAGCGCTTGAACACTCCAAAATCCCGACAACGAATTGGGATGGTCAGCTGGTTTACCTTTGTTCTGGCAAATTGCCTACGTCAACGTTATCCCTGTGGGAACAGTCACTTCCCAATAAGGCGGAAATTCCAACGTGGCAGCAAATGAATGACTTTTCAGTGAGAGCTATCGCGCCTTAGAGGCAATTGAAGACGTTAAGCCTCGCCAACCGTTCAGTCAGTCCGACCTGCTCACAATAGTGCTCCATCCAAAAGACTTAACACCTTTGAGACAAAAGTCAACGTTAAGACCCAAACATGTAAAGTCTGTTCAAAGGAGAACCATCCGATTTGTGTTTGCCCCAGGTTCCTCCAAATGACTGTCCAAGAGAGGTCTAATTGCATCCGCCAACAGAAATTATGCCTAAACTGCTTTGCACGAGGGCATCAACTCGTGAATGCAAGTGCACATAATTGCTACACGTGTAGGGGTCGTCACAACACACTACTCCATCGTGGTGACACCACTCCAGCTCCTTTCGCAGCAGTCAACACTACAAAGAATCCATCAGATATACAGTCCACTTCTACTTCTCAAACAAACGTTCAGAATTACTTTGTTTCAATACACAAGGTGTTCTTCTAGGCACGGCACTCATCAATATCGTGCATCAAGGTACTACTTATACGGCCCGAGCGTTAATCGACTCAGGATCCGAAGGTACCTTTTATCTCCGAACGTTTTTAAAACTCTCAAGTTACCATTCCAAATTGTGCGAGCGCAAGTTTCGGGGCTGAACCAGACGGTTGCAGCACAAACGCAAAGTTATGCCATATAATTTTGAGCTTTCGCCCCATCGAGCGCGAATGCGCATCGAAGCATCGGCATATGTCCTCCCACGACTGGCAGAAACTTTGCCGTCTTGTACAATTCCTGCCAACGCCTTGCGAAATCTACCCGACATTCAATTGGCCGACCCAACCTTTTCGAAAAGTTCATCGATTGACGTGCTTATTGGCGCTGATATCCTTCCATCAATACTTCTAAGTGGTCTTCGAGCTAATATTTGTGGTACTCTTATGGCAAGAGACCATATTTGGCTGGGTGATTACTGGCCCAGTTCCATCGGATACCGCTAAATCCATAGCATCCTCTCAACGCAAATCTCACTCGGCACAGAAGATCATCTAGACAATCTCCTAACAAAGTTTTGGGAGGTGGAGGATCTACCGGTACGACCGGTGAAAGAATCCGATGCTAAATGTGAAGAATACTTCAGGCAGACAACGCAAAGAGATGATTCGGGTCGATATGTGGTTTATCTTCCTTTCCGAAATCCAGCACATATTGACTTAGGGGCACTCAGATCCATAGCGCTTTCCCAATTTTTAAAAAACGAAGGTCGTTTAAATAGGGACGCGCAGTTAAAGGCCCAGTATGACTTAGTGCTCCAAGAATATCTGGATCTGGGTCATTTGCATGAAAGTTTCATTGAGTAATAGTTCCCAAAATTTCTATTTGCCCCATCACGCCGTTGTCAAGCCAGACAGCACTACTACAAGGGTGCGCGTAGTGTTCAATGCATCCTGTAAAAGCACGAATGGAGTTAGCTTAAACGATACTCTCCATCCGGGGCCAATACTCCAAGCCGATTTAACAATCCAGCTGTTAAGATGGCGTTGTTTCCAATTTGTCTTTAACGCAGACATAACAAAAATGTATCGCCAAATTCTGGTTACTCCGCAGCATAGACCCTTCCAACGTATTCTATTTCGCGACAAAAGTGGTGAGCTTGGGGACTACGAGCTCAGCACTGTGACATTTGGCATCAATTGTGCACCGTTTCTGGCTCTTCGGTTCTCCAACAGCTTGCGGACGACGTGGAGAGTCAATATCCGCTAGCAAGTGAGATCATTAGGTCAGCTATGTATGTAGATGACGTACTGGCAGGTGCTCACACAGAGGAGAATGCAATCGCAATGATCCGCGAGCTGCAAGAAGCCCTTAACTCAGCGGGCTTTCCCTTGCGAAAATGGACTTCCAACCATAAAAGCGTTCTAAAAGCGATACAAACTGATCATCTCCTACATGCAGACTTCCTCGAGCTTGGAGGAGGCTAGTACAGCAAAAACCTTAGGGATTCGGTGGCGGGCCACCACCGACGAATTCTACTTTACTGTATCCGAACTTGAGTCCAGATCCTCTTATACAAAACGCGAGGTCCTATCCCAAATCGCGAAGTTGTTCGACCCAGCAGGTTGGCTGGCTCCGTTTGTCGTGCAGGCCAAGATATTCATGCAAGAAATCTGGCTAAAGACACTAGGGTGGATGATGACCTACCTAGCGAACTTCTCCAAACTTGGCAAAACTTTTCTGCGGAGCTTCAATCAGATTAATTTGATCCAAATCCCACGATGGGTACGCATTCGTCCAAAAAGCAAGAATTCAACTCCATGGCTTTTGTGACGCCTCCCAGCGCGCATGGTGCCGCTCTATGTTCGCGTAGAACTAGAACAGGACATTTCGTGCATACTTCTCACCGCTAAAACACGAGTAGCGCCAGTCAAAACGATCTCCTTGCCTCGACTGGAGTTATGTGGAGCAGTCCTATTGGCTGAACTGTCAGATGCAATTGTTCCGCTGCTGCCACTAGGATTATGCGAAATGTTCTTTGGACAGATTCGACGATCGTGCTTGCTTGGTTATGCAAGCCTCCATGTGACTGGACCACTTTCGTGGCCAACCGTGTTGCCAAAATAGCTCGTTGTAGTAACCTTAAGAGATGGAACCATGTCCGTTCCGAGGACAATCCCGCTGACCTAGCAAGTAGAGGGCTAAGTGCAGGGGAATTGATAGACAACGACATGTGGTGGCATGGACCCGCTTGGTTGAGATCTCCACAAGAACGCTGGGTGTCTCCGACTGTTACACCTCCAGAAACCAGTCTTGAGCAACGAACAGTTAAGGCACACGTAGCAATAACGTCACCTTCCGACATTCTCGTCCGGTTCTCAGACCTCGGACGAGCGTTGCGCGTGCTCAGCTATGCGTTTCGTTTCATCAAGCGCAAGAGGGTTAGTGCCCCTTCAGCGGAACAGCTAAGCAGTGCTGAGCTAGCTGATGCACTCCAAGCTGTTATTACAGCCAGCCAAAAATCTCTATACGCAGAGGAATATTCCTACCTTCTAAAAAAGAAGCCCCTACTATCAACAAGCTCCCTCCTAAACATGAATCCATTCCTAGACAAGAATGGCACCTTCCAGAGCATGCGGCCGAGTCCAATCATCTGAATCCATGACCTATAATGAGCGTCATCCGATTCTACTACCAGCATCGAGCACGATAGCACGCCTGCTGGTAAGATTTACTCATCGTATATCCTTACATGGGGGAAACCAGCTTGTCATGCGGCTTATAAGGTCAAAATATTGGATACCAAGACTACGTAACTTAGTAAAGGCCGTTATCTCCTCATGTAAGGTCTGCGTCATCCACAAAAAGAAACTCCAAACGCAATTGATGGGTGACTTTCCCTCCGAAAGAGTAACGTTTTCCAGACCATTTACATATACCGGGGTGGATTATGCCGGTCCTTTTGAAATCAAAAGTTTTACAGGCCGAGCATGCCGGATTACCAAGGGGTATGTTTGTGTTTTTGTTTGCTTTAGCACCAAGTCCATACATCTGGAAGCCGCATCCGACTTAACCACAGAAAAATTCTTAGAAGCCTTTGCTAGATTCGTAGCAAGGCGAGGTTGCCCACATCAAATTCATTCCGATAACGGCAAGAATTTTGTGGGTGCTTCCAGAGCGCTAGCAGACGATTTCCTCCAAGCTTCCAGCACACAGATCACGTCCGCATATAGCCATCACAATCTGGTGTGGCGGTTTATCCCTCCTGGGTCTCCTCACATGGGTGGTCTGTGGGAAGCTGGTGTAAAAAGCTTTAAGTCATTATTTTACAAGTCCATGAGCTCCGCAAAATACACTTTCGAGGAATTGTCCACTTTATTGGCAAAAATAGAAGCTTGCCTCAACTCCCGACCGATCTCTCCGATGTCTGAAGATCCCACGGATCCGTTGGCCTTAAGTCCGGGTCATTTCCTTATTGGGGGTCCCTTGCCTCTCATCAACTGAGCCTGAGATCAAGCAAGCAGCAGCCTCCATTCTGAATCGATGGCAGCGCCTCCGTGCTTTGAGCCAGCAGTTTTGTTCACGCTGGAAAAGCGAATACCTTCATGAGCTTCACAAACGCAACAAATGGCGGTATCCCATGAAGAACCTAGAGGTTGGGGACATGGTTATTATCAAAGAAGACAATATTCCTTCTCATGAATGGCGGCTCGCTCGAGTCCATAAAACGTATCCTGGTGCCGACGATAAAGTCCGTGTGGTAGATCTTTCCACTACCCGCGGTATTATCAGACGGCCAATTGCAAAAGTAGTCCTCCTTCCAATAGAAACAGAAATCCAATCCTATTACATGTCTGTTAATTTCCGTAATTAAAGAAACTTCCTAATCCATTATATTTTACTTTACGATAGACCACTCAACACTTCATCCACTCAACACTTCATCCACTCAACACTTCATCCACGATGACACCCCGTCCACGCAAGACCGATAGCTATGCCAATGAAAGCAGATGTTCCCGAGGTACTCAGTCCTACCGCTGCCGAATCTGCCGAGGCATCCACGCCTTGAAGAAGTGCAATAGATTTTTGCGACTGAATGCGGAGAAGCGGCTGAGAGCGGTCATAGTCAATCAATATTGTCCGAATTGCTTGGCACATGAGCACTCTGGCCGCTCTTGCCGAAGCAACGATAGATGTCGTGTGTGCCACAGCGATCACCACACCCTTCTCCATATGCGGGATCACACGCGTCCTGCTCGCCAACGGACGGCATCACCAATCCAACAGCCTCGTTCCCGGCCTGTTACACCGATCCAACGTCCTCGCTCTCAACCTGAAACCCCAGTCCGGGCTCCCTCATTGACCACACTGCTGCAACACAAGAATCCACAAGTGCTACCAACTGCCACGGTGATTGTCGACAACGGATCGACTTCATACGACACCCGAGGTTTGATCGATCCCTGCGAGCCAGTGTCGCGATTAATGCTTCCCTGGCACGGGCATTTCGGTTGAAAACAGTCAACATCGGATCAGAAGAAGCTTGTACAGCAGTGCTCCGGTCGAAAATGAGCAAGGAGTTCAGGTTGGAAGTCGTTCTTAAGGTCGATCCGGAATTACACCTTCGAACGCCTTCCGCTCGATCGATCCCAAGGTGAAAGAGAAGTTCGACCACATCTCTCTGTCCGACGAAACGTTTTATCGTCCTTCCACGGTTGCACTGGTACTAGGAGCAGACGTCTATGGGGATGTGATTCGCGCTGGTGTCCTCCCTAGTACATCAGGCCTTCCAGTGGCGCATAGCACAGTATTTGGTTGGATACTGTCCGGTTCCTGCCGTTCCTAATTTTAAAATAATTATACGTAGAGTTATAAGAAAGACTGAAGTCCACCTATGAAGTTCCTACCTGAAGTACCTTATTTCGCAATTATATTGCAAGGGCGGCGGGATGTTTAGATTCGTTTCGGTTTCATCGTCCCTAACTTCTAATTATATCTAGTTGTTTAAGTTATATGTTTAGTTGGTTTTTTATTGTATTTTTTGAAGTAACCATAAATGGTCATACTGTGAATTAGAACTGAAGCGCCAAGACGTCTTTTATTTGGCTCCCTACTTTTACTGAAAATTTCACCAAGTGAAAAGTCGGCACCCCTAACAGCAGCAGCAACCGCGATCAGAGGCACCACCCAACCAAACGACAACACCAGATCGTAGATTGACAACCATTTATTTTACCGCTTGTTCCCAGAAAGGGGGGGGGCAGAGGGGATTGGGAAGCTTTAATTTCCTACCCCCAAAATTCTTTGTGTTTGCGAAGAATACGTACTTGCAAAAAACCCGAAGACAAAGAGAAACATCAACTATATTGTATAATATAAAAAATATACAAAAAATATGGAGGGCACGCGCCAGAATAAAGCCACCTGCAAAGGAAACACGCCTCTAAGAGATCAGACAGGAAGATGGGCCCGCAGCGACGAAGAAAAGGCAACTGTCTTTGCACTTCACCTTAGAAATGTTTTCCAGCCAAATCCTTCAACCAATGGCTATGAACTTCCATTGGTTCCGACCGCCGCACAAACTGACCCAATCAAAGTTCATTCGCTAGAAATAAAAAAATGCCATCGGAGAGCTAAATCCCAGAAAAGCCCCTGGACATGACCTTATTACACCTAAAATGATTATGGAACTTCCAAGTCCCGCCATTACATATATCTCAAGACTTTTCAATGCTGTTCTGCGTTGTGGATACTTTCCAACTCAGTGGAGGAAGTCCACAATCATAATGATTCAGAAACCAGGAAAAGATAAAACACAAGCGTCATCATACAGACCCATTAGTCTGCTACCTTGCCTGTCAAAACTATTTGAGAAGATCCTACTCAGTAAAATTGATGCCCATACACAAAATATCATTCCCTCACATCAATTTGGGTTTAGAGCAAAGCATGGGACTATTGAGCAAGTCAACCGTTTAACTTCAGACATTCGGACTGCGTTTGAGCACCACGAATACTGCTCTGCAATTTTCTTAGATGTTGCCCAAGCATTTGACCGCGTTTGGTTGGATGGTCTTATATTCAAGATAAGGACAATGCTTCCTCCAAATACTCACAAAGTCCTAGAAAGTTACGTCAGTAACAGAGTATTTACAGTTCGTCAAAACGAGTACACAACGGAAGAGTTCACTATAGGAGCCGGAGTGCCGCAGGGTAGCGTACTCGGTCCTCTCCTATATGTAATGTACACTGCCGACATACCAACAGACCCTCGACTTACAATAAGTACTTTTGCGGATGATACGGCAATATTAAGCAGATCACGATGTCCAATTACCGCAACAAGTCTCCTGGCAAGCCACCTAGCTAAAGTGGAAGAGTGGCTGGCCAACTGGCGCATAAAAATCAACGAGCAAAAGTGTAAACATGTGACGTTCACACTCAACAGAAGCACCTGTCCCCAGCTATCCTTAAATGCAACCCAGATCCCGCAATCAAACGATGTTGTATACCTAGGTGTGCACCTCGATAGAAGGCTCACATGGCGCAAACACATAGAGTCGAAAAAGCTTCAAATCAAGCTATAGGCCAACAGCCTTCATTGGCTAATCAACTCCCGTTCCCCTCTTAAACTGGAATATAAAGTCCTGCTGTACAAAAGCATCATAAAGCCTGTCTGGACGTATGGCTCGCAGTTATGGGGAAATGCCTGTGCGAGCAGTGTGGACATCCTCCAAAGATCACAGTCAAGAATTCTCAGAACCATCACTGGAGCGCCATGGTACATTCGCAATGAGTGTATTCACAACGATCTCAGCATCCCATTGGTCGAAACTGAAATAGAGCAACTTAAACAAAAATATTCTGAGAAGCTTCTTACCCACCCAAATCAACTTGCAAAATCTCTTTCCATGCTAGCAACGCATTCTCGTCTCAGAAGAAATGACCTACCAACCCAGCGACTGACTTGAAGGGCCGCAGAACACAAACTATCTCCAACAGGGGATGGTTTATAAAACAGCTTCTAGATTAAGATCTGAAAAATTATTGTTAGTCTCATCAAGAGAAGATTCAATAAATACAAAATAAGTCTAAAAAAAAAAAAAAAAAAAAAAAAATTTTTAGTACTAATGCTCTTTTTTTAAGGACGAAGACATACAACGATTTGATGTGGGGCGACTTCAGAGTCACCTTATACGGATACAATAGAGTCTTTGACGAGCCAACGCAGCACATCACAAAGTACTTCCTAACTTTAGGACAATTTCTTAGATTCGATTGAAGGGACGTCCGGAAATGAGGAGTCAAATAAGGATGACGACGCCCAGCTTCAGCGGATAACAGCAGAAATAAATAGTTACTGCCCGAAGCCGATCAGTTGCCAAAACGAAATTATGAAATGTTGGGAAGGGAACAAATTCCTGTATCCTCGATTATAGAATTGGCTTCTGCATGGAGTACCACAAAAGTCAGAGAGCATTCTCGGCACTGAAACTGAAACTACCTTTAAAGAAACTATAGAGGTGTTCATTAAGTGTTGTATCATTGTATATGTGCAGCTTTGCAGCAAAGTCTTGTAAGTTAACGCAATCAGCTGTTCGCTATCGTTATCGCTGAGTTTGTAATTGTGAGTGTAGTTTGAGTTGCTGCTAAAAATTTAAATTAAGTAAAGACCGGTTTATTTAAGAAAATTAGCAAAAGAAACCCTCAGTTACTTTTAGCAGCTGGGCACAATAAACAGCTGTTTGTTTTGATTTAGCACATAAAGCACTATATTACACCAAAAAATACCAGAAAATTTTGCAACACTTGTCACGCTTTTATTGTTGTCTAACACTAATATTGATTTGCACTTGCAACGATTTTTGTAGTCATGGGTCGGGGTCTAGCATAAAGTGCAAACTTGACTCAGTACAAATTGTTGGAGCGGCTTGCAAAATGTGCAATGTGCAATGATACAACACTAAATGAACACCCCATATTATTTTTAAAACTTAATAAATAATAATGTTGATTAGCTTCAGCTGATTTGTTGTATTTTAGCCTTCATTATGGTCCGGTGGATCTTTCTCTGTACCATCGACTGGTGGTATCGCTACTTCTACAGACTTTACGTCACCGCCTCCTAGCAGGTTGGAGAAGCAGTTCGTCCATTTGTCCAGTGCCACTTGCGGATCTGCCTCCGGGCTAAAACCTTTTGTTAATCGCCTAACCTTTTGGTAGAATTTTCTGGTCTCACTCCTGCCGAACAGAGCTTCGACTTCCTCACGTAAGTGACTTTCCTGCCTACTCATCTTCCTTCTGAAAAGACGCATTACCTCTCTCCTTCTGCAGTCTCTCGACTGCAGAAGTTCAGATATGTGCTCACTATCCACTATTTTATTGTTGCAGATATTGGCAATTGGAAACATTTTCTCTTAGTAGAGCGATTTTCGCGGTTGCCAATAGATGTGTTGGCCCTTCAAGTAATCGAATAAGCAAAAATATAAACATACGAGGTGTGTTCAAAGGAAAAGGTGAATTTTGAATTTTTTTTAAAAGTTCTTATTTATTCATCAATATCCGTTTTGTCCTCTTCAAAGTAATCGCCCTCGGATATAAAACAATTGTGCCAACGCTTTTTCCAATCCAAGAAACTTTTCTAAAATGAGCTTGGCGGTATGGCCATCGCACACTGTGCGAAACAGCCGATTTGTGAAGGAAAATGCAAATTTTAAAAGAATTAAGACTCGCCCAATTTTTGATTTGCAATCGATTACCAATAGACTATCGATACTTTTCATTTATTTTTGTAGTTTTTATTCGCTCAGCTGTGAGCAATCAAACATAACCTATGTTGCAGCAGCTGCAGCAAACTATTTTGTTTTTAATGGAAACGCCTCCAAAGTACGTATTTCTCAGTTTACAACACCTTCCCATAATCGGATGACTATAGCATATAGCTCCCATAAGAATGATCGGTCGAAAAACTATTTCTAGTGAGAAAAACTTTTTTGTTTTTAATGAAAACGTCCTTATCATTGGCATACACTTAATTTATATACTCTTACACAATTCTACAAAGTTTGGTCGAAATCGGATGATTATAGCATATAGCTGCCATAGGAACGATCGGTCGAAAAACTAGTTCTAGTGAGAAAAACTTTTTTGTTTTTTATGAAAACGTCCCTGTCATTGGCATACACTTATTTTATATACTTTTACACAATTCTACTAAGTTTGGTCGAAATCGGATGACTATAGCATATAGCTCCCATAGGAACGATCGGTCGAAAAACTAGATCGAGTGATGAAAACTTTTTGGTTTCTAATGAAAACGTCCTTTTTATTGGCATACACTTATTTTATATATTTGGACACATTTCTACAAAGTTCTATCAAAATCGGATGACTATAGCATATAGCTGCAGTATGAATGATCGGTCGAAAAAGAAGTTCTAGTCAGAAAAACTTTTTGTTTTAAATGGGATCGCCTCCAAATTTCGCAATTAACAGTGTATTATGCTTTTCCATGATTTTACCAAGTTTAATCGAAATCAGACATCTTTATAGTAGTCTTAGAAAAACTTTTTTCTTTTCAATGGAAGCTGCAAGGGAATACAAAACTTCGGCCGAGCCGAAGTTAACTTTCCCCTATTTTTCTAATGCAAATTGCCAAAGTTTATTTTTCCAACTGTAATATTTGGTTTTATTATTTGGTATTTGGTTTTTTGGCAGGTGAGGCGTATGTTTTTGCAAACGTCATTGATAAATCAAAATGTACTGATGAAAAGCTGCTAGAAATTGGCAAGCTATTAAGGAATTTGAACAGGAAGTTGGTTGAAAAATGGAGGCAGTGCTATCGGAGTAGTATTAGGTATGAGACAAAAAACAGGGATTGTTTGGATGGAATGCTCGTTTTTTCTGAGTCAAATATTTCAACTGGGCGACCAGAAAAAGGCTTCGCAGAATGGCACATGGAACATAAGGAGGTAAAAGTTGCGGAGCTAATCAGATCGAATACTTCCGAAGAGCTTATGAAGGCGACTCGGGTGAGCTTGTATAAAGCTGGAAAACGAAGTGCATCGCAAGTTATGACAATGCTTCAACAGATTTGAGTTCATCAACAAAAATTACGAAATTCGTTGAGTCCGGCCCACAACTTTCTATTCAGTACACAACAGAAGAAGCTTTAGCTCTGTACATTGATGGAGGCTACATGAAAATCCAACACTTATCCGAATTACGACGTTCCGCGATCTGCCAAAAAGAGGTGCTACCCTGATATAATCAGAGTAATTGAATTTTTTGCTAAAGTGCCTTTGCATCTTTTATTAGTCCACACAATGTCGAAGGTAACAAGAACGCGTCTTGCCGTAATGTTGATGGTCAAATATATATGGATGTAAATGGGGATAAATATGGAGGTGAAAAGTATTCTCTTAAGTGTGGAGTCTGAAGAGTACGGTTCGGAGTGTAGCTCAGACTCAGAATAATTTTTATACCCTTGCAAAGGGTATTATAAATTTGTCCGAATGTTTGTAACGCATAGAAGGAAGCATCTCCGACCACATAAAGTATATATATTCTTGATCAGCACGACGAGCTGAGTTGATTTAGCACTGTCCGTCTGTCCGTCTGTTTCTATGCTATCTCCTCCGTCAGTTTTAAAGCTATCCTCACCAAACTTTGCACAAAGTCTTTTGGTACAAATACGCTGCACATTTGTCGGAACCGGCCGGATCGGATGACTATAGCATATAGCTGCCATAGGAACGATCGGTTGAAAAACTAGTCTTAAAGAGAAAAATTTTTTTGTTTTTGAAGGAAATGCCTCCAAAGTACGTATTTCTTAGTTTACTATCCCTTTCCATGATTTCACTAAGTTTGGTCGAAATCGGATGACTATAGCTGTTTTGTTTTAAATGGGATCGACTCCAAATTTCGTAATTAACAGTGTATTATGATTTTCCACGATTTCACCAAGTTTCATCGAAATCAGACATCTTTATAGGGGGGCATGAAATAACGCAAAATTTCACTCCAAAAAGTGAAATAACACCCGCGGGCTTTATTTCACTTTCAGGTGTGGCGTTATTTCACTATTGAAAGTGAAATAACACCCGCGGGCTTTATTTCACTTTTGAAAGTGAAATAACACCCGCGGGCTTTATTTCACTTTTGAAAGTGAAATAACACCCGCGGGCTTTATTTCACCCCTAAAAGTGAACAGTAAGTCGCATACCAACGTTTCAACGTTTGTAGGTATAAGATCAATTATTGTGATCAATAGACATGGAACCATTTAGATTATATAGGTCTTTTAAAATTTATAGAAGTAAACCTTAATGGCCATACTACTAATAGTATGTCCTAAACCATTTTTTAAGTTCACTCACTTTAATTCGATCCTGAAAGTGTTGATAGTCAAAGTGACCAGATTACCTTAGTGTGGCAAACTTAATTGAAGGCTATACATTTTTTTCTTTC